>JAUTDX010004312.1:0-30604 GCA_030844895.1 Ambrosia x helenae | reverse complement strand
TATTATCATATTTGCGTTTTTACATCAGATTTGTTTTCATCTTTAAATCATGGAAAAAAATTTATAAAAACTCAAATTTTTATCAAATAGTTACATACAAATATCAAGCTTTCAAGAATACCCAACACCCACACACACTAACACACACACATACACATATTTTACACTATTCTCATCCATTTTTGTTTAACAAATGTTGGTTTTTAAAACTCCTTTTAAAAAGATTAAAGATGTTTGGTGAACATTCTTACAAAAACACACTTGAAGCAAAGATCAAAAATCAAAGAATACGGGTTTGAATAGAGTTCACACCCTTAGAGGAACTTGAGTTTTTGAGAGAAAAGGAAGATGGATCTTCTTGTTCAAGCTTCCTGCAAAGCTTGGTAATGCTCAAAAAACTCCACAAAAATCACAATGACTTCAAAATGTAGGTGATTGAACAAGATATGTTTGTTTAAAATTTGAAAAAGAAGAAGGTGAAGGGTTTGGTGATGGTGGACGACATAAAGGAAGACAGAACGGTTGGAGTGTCTTGGAGAGTGGGATTACATGCATAAGAAGACTTCTTCAAATGATTAGCTATAGGCCTAGTTTTACACTTGAGTTAATATGGGATGAGATGAGTATCCAAAACAATAATAATCAGCTCCTTTTCCTTTATAAAAACCGTAAATGGGTGGGTGGTTTTGAAGGGTTGGGTTAAATTGGTAATTAGGGGGTATTTTTAGGTGATTTAACCCAATAAATTATCTATGTTACCTTATTAAGGAGGAGACATGTCTAGAAAAGTGATTTCCTCTCAATTTTAAGATGGCATCTGAAGGGACACAACTATCATCTCCATATTTTACACCATTTGTTCCTTTTATGCCCCTATGATACAACTTTTTATGATAATTTTACAACTACCTAATGCAAGTGATTGATGTCAATAGTTTTGTAACTCTTCAGCATTAACAAACCAATTCAACCTAATTAAGAGGGGTCGATTGAAAAACTCATAATTCAAGCCTCAATCGGTTTAAAAACACTCCCGTTCCTCTATTAAATTCAGACAAACCTTTTCAAGTCCATCCCACCCTCCTATTAAATGGCCAGTTTTTTCAAGATTTAACAATCCATAATCGTTTTTCCTCAACTTCCATTTCGTTTCTGCACAACTTCTTAGGGTGGATTTCAAGCTATTTTTGCTTCACATTCAGGTTAGTATTGGTGTTTTTTTACCCGAAATTGTGATTGTTTATGTTATTTTGTCGATTTCAATTATTGGGCATGACGACAACGACGGAGACGACCCGAGTTTTGGCCTCCAAATGTATGCTAAAGCATACTGTATTGTCGATGCTCCCATGGTGCTAAAGCATACTGTATAGTCGATGCTCCCTAATAAATATCATACAGTAAAAATTTGGGTGCGTTGTTTTGCGCATGGTTTCTAAAAGGTTTAAATTTGGTTTACGCTTCCGCAGCTTAACTAAACTTGGTTTTTGAAAACGAACTAAATGGTTTGGGCATTTAGAGTTCGTTCATATGACTTATGGCTATGAGATCCTGGTATATCATGCGTCTCGCGGTAAAACCCCGCAGTGGAAATTTGAGGTTGTGACGTGAACTACCTAAAATGAAACAATTATGAAACTTAGTTATTTTGTGACTTTTGTTCTTCATAAATCCCTCCTAGGTTAAAGTTGAAAAAAAAAAATATTCACTGTATAGTAGCCAAGTTTCGTATTTGTTCCGTGTCGGTTACTTAGATTTTAAAAAGTTTGTAACATTAGTGAGAAAGTTACCGATATACAAACTTGGGTGGTTTTCGTAGTAAGAGAAAAGTGTGAAGTGATTTTAGTGAAATATGGAAGAACCTTGGTTAGTATTAATGTGAAATATTCCGAAAATATAAGAAAAAAATACCACATCAGAGACCATTTCAACCTAAAACCTTAAGCTAATACATGGGAAATTCAAATAAGTGAAGTAAAACATTGCATTTTACAAAAGCTTTACTTTCATGGAGAATGGCTTAGTAGAATATAGTACATCATATTGGGTAGTCATTGTAATATAGGTAATTTGAATTTAATGATGATATGACATGACATATTCACAAGGATCATATGTTTGCACATTTAAATGGTCTATTTATGTTTCTTGTAGTTCCCAGTAGCACTTGCTGTATTCAGCTATGGAAGCACCAAGTTATAGAAAGAAAGCAAGGAAAGACAAAACATGGGGAACCTTGAATCTGTTTGTGAGGCTGCGATTAACTGGACGGTGCCTGACCTTATGTTTTGTGCAATGTGTGGGGTTTTGGGTGGTGCTGTTGGGGTCTGATGGTGGGTTCATTCTTGTACCTCTCTTACTTGAGATTGGTTTCGTGCCCACAGGTACACAACTTGTATGCGACTCACAACTTGTATACACTTTAGCTAATGTTAGATCCATTTGAAACTTTGACCCGTTTTCGTTTTAGTTAAGTTTTTTCTTTTACCCATTTTACTTTGTGATTCAAATTCATAGCCTTTAGAACATACCTAATTGAAAATTTAAAATCCATCTTACTGGGTGGGGCAAGTGATTCGTCTAACGACTCAATGGAAGTATTCTTTATTAGGGGTCGGGTCGGATTGGAGTACCCCACTATTGGTTTTTTACCTTATCTACATATTTATGGATTTTATATTTTATATAATGTTACTAGATTATACCCCGGGAACGTCCCGGGGTTGAGAAATCTAATATGACATATTAATTTTACATGCAAGAAAGCTTTGGGTAGCACCTAACCTAAAACAATTAAAAACGTATCTTCAATGTTAACGTCTAACCTTAAATAATGTATAACTCTAATATTAATATCTAACCTAAAACAATGTATAACTCCAATGCTAACGCATGTTGAAAATAGAATTCATATTTACTGATTTAAACATAATTAGTTACTTGCCTATACATGATTAATGGTTTACCTGAACACTTTGTGTTTTTTTTCCTGTATGAACAAAACCCCACAAAAAAATAGTCATGTTTTTTCTCCGTTTTTTATATAACACTATGGTACTCGTTGGAAAGATAATAAAACGCTCGTTAATTTGGTGTAATTTTTTTCTTTAAAAAATCTCGTATATAAAAGATATTAACGTTTTAAAAATTATGGGAGGAAACATAAGAGAGAAAAATCCAATTTTATTTTTAAATATTTTTTTTCCTAAAATATCTCAATGCCACATGGGATGACACATGACACATTAAAGGAGGAGAATGTGTCTTTGAGTGCCATGTCATTAAAATGGCTTTGGTTTATTATATGTATAGATAAAAAAATATTATTGGATTCATAATAATAAGATTTAGGAGGTAATTAGCTAATAAGTTTGTGAACACAATGCCAATCCATTTGACGTTTTGAGGTGTATTTTTTAGCTTATATTTATTTAAATTTACTCATTTGACCCGTTGGAGAGTAAAGATAGCCCAAATTGTTTTGTCTTTTTGCGTAAATTAGTTGATTTGCCACCTCTGTGTTGAAGTATTAGATTTATGCACACGCTATTTATGGAAAGAATTATATTTACGGATAGGATGATATTACGCATGACAATTAGGCTACACAAAAAATAGCATTTATGTTAGCTTCTCAAAAGAGTTGTCGAGTTATAATCAAGTTCATTTACGCCAACCCAAATATGACTTGTCCAAGAGAATAGATATAGTTTAATGCATAGCAAATTGGTATTAAAAATAAATTACGTGAAATCCGCCACACAGCGTCCGCCATAAAACATAAATAGTCGCGGCAACGCGCGGACATTCTTACTAGTAGATTATTAATACCCACTAAATCTTATAATTTTTACTGTATGATATTTATTAGGTGCTGGACGCTTATTTAGATCAAATTTGTCGGTTAAAGGCGCGCTTTTGTACCAGTACCGTACACTTGCGCAACTAAAAACCCAAATCAGCGTTTTTACTTATTTTGACCAAATTTTTACTTATAAAATAACATTTTATGCCATTCCAAGCATACGTGTCCTTTTATGGATTTTTAAGACTTACCGGGTCGTGACCAACGCTCATTTCGGTTACTTATCGCAATGCAAACCTATGCATCAAAATAATTTGCTAGCCTTGATAAAACTTTTATTTAACAAAATTAAGTCTTATTACAAATTTACCATTAGTGCGTTAAGTACAGTACGGATAACGGTTCCTAAACGACGAGTGTCACAATCAGTGGGTGACCAAATCAATGTCTAGCTAAGACAATGACAAAATATGACCAATATGAGTCCATAACCAAACGTTTGACGAGTTGTGCCTTGCACATTGTACACTAAAGACAATGTATCATCATTTGTGAAATACTAGTACTCGTTTATCGTATGTGTCCGGGTAAGAGCAACTAACCAAGTGTTGGGGTGTCAACCCAATAGATCTATTCAAGTGTTCCATGACTAAGTCCATAACTAGCCTAATAGTCATAGTATAGAAATAATAAGAGGACTTTATGAATACGCTAAACCAATTGTCTCATGTCCACATAAAAGTATAAAAGATGAGATATTTATATACTTTTACACACATACATATATCTATATATACATATATGGTACACGCACACGCGCACACACACACATATATATATATATACATATTCTAGTGGGGTGCCCGCGCGTTGCGGCGGAGACCACAAGTTTAAGATTATTAATATTTGTATGATTTTTTTAAGCTTGAATGGTCATAGTTGAGTGTTCACAAAGCAATGATCTGGTCGAATGAAGTTTTACTTGATATAGTAAACAAATGATCTGATCATCCAAATATTTACCTTTTATTATAGTTGTACCAAACATATACATATGAATCTTTCACCGGCAATTATGATATGATGTGAATGGCAATTCTTTGACGTTTCAATTACTTAGAGCAACTTCTTCTTTCGAAAAATATCTTTACAATTGAGTTAATACTTTTAATAAAAATAATGTACCTTGGAGGATCTTAGTATCTTACATTGTCCCCATACTATGCATTAGAATTGCTTGAAAGAGGTGCAAGAAAAACAAGATTCTCATCGCAGGAGGTATAATTTTCTCTATTGTGATATGAACGTAATATTCTTGTTATGTACACTGTCATGTTGCAGGCTAGAGCAAGTCTTTTTTGTTCAACTTACATTGAAAGATGCTAACAACCCTAATAGCCGTATGGCTCACCTTTCCAGCTCTTCAAATAATTAAGGTAAGTTTACATTCATTTTCATCTCCATCCAAAATATAGAGTATAGGTTTGACTTTCAAGAGTCAGCACATCTTTATTCCTATTTTTAAAGTCGACTTCAGTTGTAACGATTTTATAGAAAAACCTAATAATAAGCTTAATATAAAGTAGGAATCATGAAATAATAACCAAGTTTCACTATTCTTACTATAAAGTCACAAATACCTTTTAATAACTATAAAAACAACCAAGTTCCATTACTATTCCACAGCTGTGATTTTTTTTAATAATAATTAAAATTGAACGACCTAAATGAAACAATTATGAAACTTAGTTATTTTATGACTTTTGTTCTTCATAATTCCCTCCTAGGTTAAAGTTGAAAAAAAAAATATTCACTGTATAGTAGCCAAGTTTCGTATTTGTTCCGTGTCGGTTACTTAGATTTTAAAAAGTTGTAACATTAGTGAGAAAGTTACCGACATACAAACTTGGGTGGTTTTCGTAGTAAGAGAAAAGTGTGAGTGATTTTAGTGAAATATGGAAGAACCTTGGTTAGTATTAATGTGAAATATTCCCAAAATATATGGAAAAAATACCACATCAGTGACCATTTCAACCTAAAACCTTAAGCTAATACATGGGAAATTCAAATAAGTGAAGTAAAACATTGCATTTTACAAAAGCTTTACTTTCATGGAGAATGGCTTAGTAGAATATAGTACATCATATTGGGTAGTCATTGTAATATAGGTAATTTGAATTTAATGATGATATGACATGACATATTCACAAGGATCATATGTTTGCACATTTAAATGGTCTATTTATGTTTCTTGTAATTCCCAGTAGCACTTGCTGTATTCAGCTATGGAAGCACCAAGTTATAGAAAGAAAGCAAGGAAAGACAAAACATGGGGAACCCTGAATCTGTTTGTGAGGCTGCGATTAACTGGACGGTGCCTGACCTTATGTTTTGTGCAATGTGTGAGGTTTTGGGTGGTGCTGTTGGGGTCTGATGGTGGGTTCATTCTTGTACCTCTCTTACTTGAGATTGGTTTCATGCCCACAGGTACACAACTTGTATGCGGCTCACAACTTGTATACACTTTAGCTAATGTTAGATCCATTTGAAACTTTGACCCGTTTTCGTTTTAGTTAAGTTTTTTCTTTTACCCATTTTACTTTGTGATTCAAATTCATAGCCTTTAGAACATACCTAATTGAAAATTTAAAATCCATCTTACTGGGTGGGGCAAGTGATTCGTCTAACGACTCAATGGAAGTATTCTTTATTAGGGGTCGGGTCGAATTGGAGTACCCCACTATTGGTTTTTTACCTTATCTACATATTTATGGATTTTATATTTTATATAATGTTATAAAAAAATATTATTGGATTCATAATAATAAGATTTAGGAGGTAATTAGCTAATAAGTTTGTGAACACAATGCCCAATCCATTTGACGTTTTGAGGTGTATCTTTTAGCTTATATTTATTTAAATTTACTCATTTGACCCGTTGGAGAGTAAAGATAGCCCAAATTGTTTTGTCTTTTTGCGTAAATTAGTTGATTTGCCACCTCTGTGTTGAAGTATTAGATTTATGCACACGCTATTTATGGAAAGAATTATATTTACGGATAGGATGATATTACGCATGACAATTAGGCTACACAAAAAATAGCATTTATGTTAGCTTCTCAAAAGAGTTGTCGAGTTATAATCAAGTTCATTTACGCCAACCCAAATATGACTTGTCCAAGAGAATAGATATAGTTTAATGCATAGCAAATTGGTATTAAAAATAAATTACGTGAAATCCGCCACACAGCGTTCGCCATAAAACATAAATAGTCGCGGCAACGCGCGGACATTCTTACTAGTAGATTATTAATACCCACTAAATCTTATAATTTTTGCTGTATGATATTTATTAGGTGCTGGACGCTTATTTAGATCAAATTTGTCGGTTAAAGGCGCGCTTTTGTACAGTACCGTACACTTGCGCAACTAAAAACCCAAATCAGCGTTTTTACTTATTTTGACCAAATTTTCACTTATAAAATAACATTTTATGCCATTCCAAGCATACGGGTCCTTTTATGGATTTTTAAGACTTACCGGGTCGTGACCAACGCTCATTTCGGTTACTTATCGCAATGCAAACCTATGCATCAAAATAACTTGCTAGCCTTGATAAAACTTTTATTTAACAAAATTAAGTCTTATTACAAATTTACCATTAGTGCGTTAAGTACAGTACGGATAACGGTTCCTAAACGACGAGTGTCACAATCAGTGGGTGACCAAATCAATGTCTAGCTAAGACAATGACAAAATATGACCAATATGAGTCCATAACCAAACGTTTGACGAGTTGTGCCTTGCACATTGTACACTAAAGACAATGTATCATCATTTGTGAAATACTAGTACTCGTTTATCGTATGTGTCCGGGTAAGAGCGACTAACCAAGTGTTGGGGTGTCAACCCAATAGATCTATTCAAGTGTTCCATGACTAAGTCCATAACTAGCCTAATAGTCATAGTATAGAAATAATAAGAGGACTTTATGAATACGCTAAACCAATTGTCTCATGTCCACATAAAAGTATAAAAGATGAGATATTTATATACTTTTACACACATACATATATCTATATATACATATATGGTACACGCACACGCGCACACACACACATATATATACATATTCTAGTGGGGTGCCCGCGCGTTGCGGCGGAGACCACAATACTCTAATTAGTGATTTTAAGGGTGTGTAAAGATGTCCGGTTCACTTCGGTTTTGAGCCATAACCAAAACCAAAACTTTCGATTAAGATATTTCAAAAACGGATTGATTTCATTATTCATTTGTTCAATTGATCCAATTTGGTTAATCGGTTATGAACATCTGTCATACTGGTTTTCGATAAATAATCGAAAATTTTCCTCGAGCAGGAAATGTGGACTTGAGTTAAGTACTCAAGAAGAAGAAACCCATTATTATTAATTAATTTATTTTTCTGTTATTGTCCACTCCTTTTATATGAATATTTCTAAATCTCTTTGTTTGAAACATTATAAGCATAATCTTTCTTCTCCGATTATAGAATACGGTGACCGTATAATTTAGATCAGATTAGCAATACGTAGTATTTTTAGAATTCAAATTGTTGACTCATGATTTAAAACACGGCTTTCATTATTGATTTCTCGATTTCTATATAGTATTATCCGGTTTATAAATTGTTTTTTATATGTGTTCTATTTAATGTGTTTAAAATAATTGTATAATTGAATGTCATAAGGTCTCATAAACATCCCATGACTCTTGATTACCTTTTGATTAAATATGGTGTTTAAAAGACAGTTTTACCCTCAAAAAATAGTTATTATATGCATTGTGTGTTGTACCATAAGGAATCAAACTTGTACCTCTTAAAGTTTAAGAAGTCCTTGTAAAATGTGTTCTATTTAATGTGTTTAAAATAATTGTATAATTGAATGTCATAAGGTCTCATAAACATCTCATGACTCTTGATTACCTTTTGATTAAATATGATGTTTAAAAGACAGTTTTACCCTTAAAAATAGTTATTATATGCATTGTGTGTTGTACCATAAGGAATCAAACTTGTACCTCTTAAAGTTTAAGAAGTCCTTGTAAAATGTTTTATAATATAGTATAGATATAGATATATACACATGTATATACTAGTTTGGATAAAAACATACTTTCGAATAAATGTGATGTGATGTTGTTTGGGTGATCCTTATCAGATAAGGATGCCACCTTGGGGGAATGTGGGATCATGTGGTTTTTTACCTCAGTCTAGGGATGTCACAAAACTAAAAAAAAAACAAAAAACTTAAACAAGATGAGATATAGATTACTTATTACTAGCATTAGGCTAGAGAAGTCACAAAAACAAGATTTGAGATTGAGTTTATTTGTGTTATTCTAAGGGTTTAGCTCCTAGCTTGATAACACACTTGAAACAAGGTTAGACTGGAGTTGTTTAGTTGGAATCTTGAAAATCAATATGGTGGGGGTGTTTGATAGCTCACGACCTAAAATATTCAAGGGAGGACGTTTTGTGTGTTGTTTTGATGTTATAGAGTTTATGTTAATCTTATAAAGTCCATCCAATGTACTAGATTAGACCACACTTGCATCATCATTTATTACTCAATTATATTAATTAAGTACGGATTTACCTTAATTTTGCCGATTGTCACACATAGCCACCCACCCACCTACCCACGCACCGTTAGATCATTCATTTGATCAACGGCCAGGGATCATACAAAGTTGCTCGCCCGGATCAAGGGCATTAGCGGGTATAACTAGCATGTTGCAACTAATGCTCTATCATTTGTAGTGATTGTTGTTAGTTTAATATTTACGTTTTAAATTAGCATGTATACACAAAGTAACACGATGACTGAAACGTAAGCTTAATATAATACTTACCTTTCTGAAGTTCAAAAACATGTTGTGTTAATTGTTATTATGAATGGATGACGTACAACAAGTCACCATTGAAGATTTGCTTGACGGACCTTAATAAACCTCATTCTTGCAAGTGAACACCTAAAAAACAATTTGTTCCATGAAACATGAGTCGATACATTGTTGAACTTGCTGTATGGGTGTGAAACATAACGGAATGCATATGTGAATTTTATTTCTGACCAAGATTTTCAGTCACACCAACTAAATAAACCATACAAATTCCTACTACCATGTACCAACCACAACCACAAACCCAATCTACAAACCATTGTAGATCCTATTTTGAAACAAATGGAGTAACGTTAGAACATTAATCATTTCCTTAAACAAAAAAAAACCTGATTTTCTTGAAACTGCAGATAGCCACACACAACTTTGACAAAATAATGTTAAAAGTAGAAAATGCAACTTGTAATCACATGCATCTTGAAGACCAATTCATTTTCAGCTTTGTTTTTGGTTGCACAAAGGATAACGTAAATATCTAAAAAGGCAATAATTTAAATAAATCACATATATATGATTAGATTTATTTTTTTATGTCCAATTTAAAAGAAAAAAAAATAGATTTGTTGAAAAGCTTTGAGCAAAACAGATCTGGAAAACTTACATAAAAGAAACTAAATCAACATGAAACAAGATGATGAAGGGCTGGCTGATCACTAACCAACACGAATGTCTCTGTTAAGCCAAGAATGATGAAGTTGGATGCTGCTGTAACTAACCAACACTAAGTCTTTATTCACGCTTCAACCATCTAAACAGGCAATGATTTATTTAAATAAAACACTAGTCTGAATTTTTTAAATACACACTTAATGGTGTAACCGCAATATAAACAGCTTTGCAAGAAGCTACACGCAAAAGAGACGTTACATAGCTTGTAAAGAGTTAACCGTACGGTTGGCGTGCATGTTTAAACTTAATATATATTCACGTCTGCAAAAGTTAAAACAGTAAAGAAAGATACCTACATTTCTTGTCAAACTCTATGAGTACACTATTACACCCTACTAGATGACAGCCAATGATCTTCATTAGCCTTGTATTGGTACTTTTTTTCCTCGAACGACTTGTTTTGTGGTATATACTTTATCCCCTTTTTACATTATAAAGTACATTTTTACATTATAAAGTACAGTAATGTACTAATTATGATCACAAAAGCACTATTATCACAAAATTTACTTCAAACAATTTTAATAATGTGTTAAATTATTTATGGGAAGCGTAAAATATCAGACACAACACAATAATACTAACACAACCCGATAGCTAATCATGTCAAAATTTATTTATAAACAAGAATTTGTTTAAAACAGGTTAACACGACATGACCTATTTAAAAACATATTAAGAGACACGATAAATATCATATATGTATGAAACAAATATTGTCTGATGTTCTAAAAAGCTTTAGGGTTGTTTGGTTGATTAAGCGTTGAATTATTAAGAGGTTTGAATGGTTAAGATGTCTAAATGGTTAAGTGCTGAATCATTAAGTTAGACCTCTTAATGGTTAGTTTTCTTGTCCCACATTGATAGGAGAGTCTCATTAAGGTTCAGCCTAGTTCAGTGCTTAATGGTTCAACATTAGCCATTCCATTCAGAACCTGAAACAAACGCACTGAATGCTGAATCATTCAGCGCTGCATAATTTAGAGCCTCATTAAAAGGCTTACCAAACACCCCTTAGTCTTGACCAGCAAGTCTGGCATATGTCATATATTTTATTTTAAAACCAACAAAAATAATATAAACAAGTTTAAATATCCATTAATAGGTCGGTATGTTTAGTGCATGAAACATATTAAGCTCGCACTCAACCTATTTAACTACGTCTCATTTTTGGTGATAATAACATGTTCGCGTCAAAATTTGTTGGCCCATACTTCATATATTACAACTTAATTTACACATGTCCCAGACTTAGGCCATGTTTGACTCTCTTTCTCCTTATCTCCTTCTTTTACCTCCTTATCTACTTAATCAAAAAGTTACAAATTCTAACTTATAACTTATCTCCTTTTCAACTCACAAAAACCTCCTTTTCAACCCATCACCCAAACAATATTTTCTCCTTATTAACTTTTTGATTAAGTGAATAAGTTATAAGGAGACCAAATAAGGAGAGCCAAACATGCAGTTAGCTTTAGATGATTTTAGTTCTTACCTTTTAAAAACTGAACGGAAAGGTCTTCGAGACTTTTTTTTCATTCAAACTAGGACTCTATTACCCTGCGCTTTTGCGGCGGGAGCTCCTGTTGCGTTGAGGGTTTGATGGACGTTAAAGATCGCGTGTCGTTGTGGGAGCTCCTGTTGCGTAGTTGCGTGGAGGGTTTCGTGGAGATAAAAGATAATATTAAGTGACTGTTATTCTCGCGTGGGCTTCAAAAAAAATACGCGCGGCTAAAAGCTAAAAGTTTGATGGTCAAAGTTTGGTGATCAAATTTGAAGAAAAGAAAGTACATAAGTTAGTAAGAAAGTTAGTGGCCAAAGTTGGGTGGTCAAACTTAGAAAATCCTAAAAGCTAAAAGTTTGGCAGTCAAAGTTTAGTAAGAAAGTTAGTGGCCAAAGTTGGGTGGTCAAAGTTTTGAAATCTTAAAAGCTAAAAGTTTGGTGGTCAAAGTTTTAAATCTCAAAAGCTAAAAGTTTGATGGTCAAATTAGAAAAAAATAAAGTTAAACTAAAAATTAATAGCCAAAGTTTTCAATCCTAAAAGCTAAAAGTTTGGTGGTCTAAGTTTTGTAGTTAAATTGGAAAAAAAAATTAACCTAAAAATTAGTGGCAGGAAATAAAGTTAACCTAAAATTTAGTTATCAATATATATATTAAAAGAACGGCACCGGAGAAGTGTCGTTCTTTATAATACTTTTTTAGTTTCATGAACAAATTCCTTAAACTTATTATATGAGGGGACCAAAACTCCATCAGAGTTTTTCCAATTGTGCCATATCCATTATAGTTAAAAACATAATTAAAATTATTTTTAGATATATATATAAGGTTCTATATTTTATTCCACAATAAAAACCAAAATTAATTCATTCATAAGTAAATAAGTTAAAATTGAAACAATATAAATCTCCATTACCTATCACGAAGCCTTCCCCGTGCCTACAAAAGTCAATAATAGATGATTAATTTTGAAGTATCGAGGTGTCAAGCTATTAATATGTACAATTAAAAAGGGTGAGTCTATAAAAATATAAATAAAATAAATCTATCTATATAATAATTGAGGTCACTTGGGTTGAATCAAAGCCTTAAAGAGTGTCTACTTTGATCCAAATTGGAAATGGGGCTCCATTACTTGTAGTATAAAAACCGGTTTTTTATTTTTGTTTTCTCCATTTACCATCAACTCCAATATACCTTAAGCATTCTTCCTCCTACCTTCCTCATTGTTCTTTTCCATTATGTTTTCAAGGTATCTTCTCCATTTCATCTTTGATTTATGTTATTACATCAACTCATCATCAATTATTTTCGGATAAATGTTAAAAAATTTGTTTATAAGTTTTTTGTATTTATAATTCATAAATCAATCTCGGTATTTATATTACAAACTGGATAGATTTTGAATAATTAGTTTATTTCGAATCAGATATACAAAAAATTAGTTGATTTCGTTTTTTGTATTTATAATCCATAAATCAACATCGGTATTTATAAAAACAAAGTCGATAGATTTTGAAGAATTAATTGATTTCGATATCATATACAAAGATTTGTATCTGTCCATTTTTCGATAATGAAATGAAAATCCAAAAAATATCGTGATTGTGAATTTACATGTTTCAAGTTTAAAAAGTATTCCAATGTAATGACTTATTTTATGGTTGATTTTTTTTTTGATTCGTTTTTTTTTCTGATGGATTAAAGTGGTTTTCGGGTCAAATGTACAATTTTTATATTAGGTTTATGGGTTGATTTAAGATATTCGTTTTTCATTTGGAGAACAGGATTCCATCAGAAGAAAGAAACTCGATTATGGCTTATCACAAGGGTGACCAATTCTTTAAGGTGATTCATGATCCTTCCGCAAAAGTTTTGGTATGAATCTTATTTTCATCTAAATATGGCTTCTTCTATTTTTTGTTTTATATTAAAAATTATTATTTCTTTTTTTAATGCTGTTTTTTACGTGTTCATCCAGACATTCCCATTATATCTATTTAGTATATGTAATTGTTTTCTTAAGGTTTACTGTCATTGGATGGGATGATTTGCTTGAATTAGAAGATATTTCTGTTGATGACTATTGCGTCTTCAAATGGTGTTCAGACCAACAAAGGCTATTTGTTACCAAGGTTGACACACAAGAAGTTATTGATTTATGAATTTAAATTTCGTAACATTCAATGTATTTATTATTGATTTGCTTATAAAGATTTTCAATCAATTCGTTAATTATACCATTTATTGTGTCAATTGACTTCCTTATATAACGAATTTGACTAACATTTACTTGTAACGAATTTGACTGTTAAATGTAGAATCACAAAATTTACGTCCATTAACAATGAATGCCATAATCAAAATTAATGAATTCATTGAATTTGAATTGACTTTCTTATAACAAATTTGACTTCCTTGTAAAGTTAATTTTTCAATGAAATCGAAATATATACCATTGATTGTGTGAATTGACTTCCTTATATTTCGAATTTGACTTTGACTTCCTTATAAAGAATTTGACTTTTAAATATAGATATAATAATTATAGCATTGATTATAAATAATTGAATTTGACTTCCTTATAAAGATTTTGACTTCTTATAAATATGTATCTAAATCCGGTATAATACCATTTGAATTATTCCGATCAAATGTACAAACAACTGGCTATTATTCGGATCAAATTCGGTAATCTAATGTTATGTTTCAATTTCAAAATGAAGTCAATCTAATTTTATGTAACGAATGTGATCTCCTAATTATACTCCATAATTATGTCTGACCAATTTCATACTTAAACATGCGAATTTGAAGTCCTAATTCTACTCCATATTTGAAAGTAGTGCATCTATTTTGATAACTTTAAAAAACCATTCATACAATTATGCTAATGCTAATTTCACTCCACCATTACATCCATTCCTTATCGATCGAATAGCTATAAAAACGTCAAATCACCATTCATACGATTATGCTACCACATATTTCTTGCACTTTGATTAATCGCATACATATATTTTTAGGTGATTTACTCTTTCTCATATTTAGATACATAACCGTTATTTTTTCTATTTGTTATGTTTCAATACATTAGATAGATGTTTGGCATGCATTCTGTTCAATCAATCGCATGGATGTATGCTGCCACACATTCGAATGTATAGCTACCCCCTATAACAAACATTATTCTTATGCTGTCTACAGTTTGTTTCGAAAGTACTAATTTGAATTTAACCTTTTTTTAACAGTCAAAAAGATCAATGGCTGTCGTAGAAGCAAACGAGTTTACAATGGTTAACCAAATTCATGTCAACCGAAACGATGTGGCTTTAAAGCTAAAGATTATTCGGGTTTGGCGTCAACCCGATCGTCGCAATCCTAATGATGTCTACTCAATTGAAATGATCCTATGTGACGAAAATGTAAATATCAACTACAAGTTTTTATTAAAGCCTTTTATTTGGATATTTCATTATTAACTTTACACTATTTAATATTTTTCGACTACAAATTTGCTTATAGTCGTACATTAAAAACGTCAATTCTTTACGCACATAGTTATATTGTTTTTTTATAATTAACAGGGTGACAGGATTCAAGCGAATGTATTTAAGCGGTTGTTTTTTAGATTTGAGAGGTTTTTGTTGGAAAATGCTTCTCTTATTATAAGAAATCTAGGAGTTTGGCTCAATTCTTCTAAGTACAAGTATGCTCCAAACCCAAACAAACTGTGCTTGAATATGAGTACTCAAGTTTCCGATTATGCTGGTTTCCAAGGGCCAGATTTTGGGTTCTCTTTTGTGCCCTATCAAATAATTCTGGATAGGGTGGTTGATGAATATGTTACAATAGGTATATTTCATCAATATCTCCTTTATTTCACTACAATGAAACCATAATAATATTGTTTGGTTTGATGTTACATTAATGTTTCTTTTATATTTGATTTTAGATGTTATCTGACATGTTAACAAGTTCTTCAGCAATGATGATAAAGATAAAAAGGTTGTCGCTGATAAGAAGAGGTTAACAATGGAAATCCAAGATATCGAGTATGTATTGTTTTTATTTTTTGCATTTTATACAAACTGCAAATAACGGTGGTATATAGTTTGTTTTTTATACTAAAATAATT
This sequence comes from Ambrosia x helenae, assembly GCA_030844895.1. Taxonomy (NCBI): domain Eukaryota; kingdom Viridiplantae; phylum Streptophyta; class Magnoliopsida; order Asterales; family Asteraceae; genus Ambrosia; species Ambrosia x helenae. The sequence goes on along the minus strand of JAUTDX010004312.1, from coordinate 14,546 downwards.
TTAACTTTTTGAAGGGGTTTGAACATCTATGTAACATTGTGGGATAGTTATGCCATGGAGATGTCAAAATATGTTGCAACTCATCAAATGGAGAAAGAATTTATAATAATACTGTAGTTTGGCCGTTTGAATTTTTATAATGGCTGTTTATTGTTATTAAATATTTAGATTTATATTTAGATTATATTTTATTACTTTAAATAAATAATTCAAAAACACATAAACGCGGCAAATTACATCAAGATAGCGGGCAGACGGGCAACAAGCTGCGCCGCCACCCCTTTCTGGATGGCAAACCCTAACCTACTAAAAAACGAACCCATGTCCCCCCGGAGTCGAGACACTGCCATGAATAACCCGTTGAACTCTATTTAGGAAACGGATGGCTTCCGGTGCCAACGAGCCAAAGGTATCAAATACCAGGGGAACAAAAACGTGTTGGCTACCTTGTTTTGTACCGGTTAATATCTTCAATATCCCCATTAATGAACAGTCGACTAACGCGATCTCCAAAAGAATTAGAAACATACGGTTCTCCTATATAAAACAAATATTAGAAAAAAAAATCTAAATAATAATAATAAGAAAATATAGAAGTATAAATATAATTTATAATACAAATATAATCGGCTATCTCTGTTTAATTTTGATAATATATTCTAATCGATTTTTGCTTTTACACATCAGTTTCTGACTCTTTTCTTTCATCTACGTGAGTTTATGTGCATTTCAGGTAACGATTCTTACATTGCGCCGCATCTATTATAATATCATGATTTCATCGATTTATTGTATACTCGATTTCGTCTTCAGGTAAATCGAATGAATATATATGATTTTCGTCATACAATCGTTGATGGCTTGGATTTTTACAGATCTGCGTTTCAGTTTAGGGTTTATATGTATAGATGACTTCTCAATTTAGGCTTTCGGTTTTAGGGTTTCAATTTAAATACACATATGTTTCAGATCTGTTTTGCTAGATTGTTATGTTTTTAGATCTGACATTATTTTAAGATTTATAGTTGTATTATCTATTATTGATTATATATATATACACACACACATACATATCGGGTCATCTTTTCAGCCCTTTTTTAGCTGGTTCAATGGATAAATGTTCAGACCTATTTATGATTTTCTTTCTATATATCAGTTGGAATTAGAGTTTGGTGTTTTAAAGATGTGTTTCCATGAATTCGTTATTGGATTATCCATTAATTTTTTCTGATGTTGTTTACGGTGTATTAACCCGGGGTTGTCCGTTAATTTTTCTGATGTTGTTTATATATGTGCAATCCTTATTGGATTATAGTTAACTGTTGATTTTGACTGATGTTATACATAGATTTGTTGTTCGGTTTAGCATATTATTGATTTATATATACGTTGTTTCGTATATCATGAAGAATAAATGTTCATATTTGTTGAAAGCTTTTGGCCTTCAAACTAACATAGAATACTTGAATGAATAACAGCCTTGAATGGATAGTGTTGTTCATTCACTTTCGTCTACATATGATTTTTAATGCTTTATTTTGATTGTATAGTCCATGTTTTGTCACTTTGATTTTCAATATAGCGATTGTTATCAGAGTTGCAGGTCATATGTTGCTAAATGTTGGTTTCAGAGTATTTCTTCTTGAAAGAAGTTGGGCTAAGGATGAAAGTACTCTAAAGGTTTTATCTGATTACCTATAGTCTACTAGCTACTATATATATATTGTTGTTTTGTGTAGTTTATTGCTATTAAAGTAGCGTAGTTTTTATGCATATAGAGCTGTCAAAACAGCCCTGATTTCTATAATTAGTTGTTGTCAAATTGGTTTGGTTTTATGCATATATAACTGTCAAAACAATGCATACTTTTTGCAGTTATCTGCTAGCAAATTAGTGCACTTTTTAGGCATATAGAGCTGTCAAAAAGTGCAATTTATTGCTGTCAATTTAGTGCAGTTGTTAATCATATAGAGCTCTTAACAATTGCAGATTTTTGCAGTTCATTGTAGTTTATTTCTTATGGGTATGGTTTCCATTGCTAATAAATGATTCTCATTCTCTAAATGTGTCTCAGGCTTCAATTGGTTCATCGATTGCTACAATCAACCTTTTCATGCTTCATAATCTGATAAGGTATGGTGTCTGTTTCCAGATTTTGACTCCATATTTGGTGAATTGTGATTGTGAATTATGTTTTTGTTAAAAAAGTAAGTTCTAGAAGGGCATAAAGATGTACATATTTTGAAGATGCTTAGGTTTTTATTAATCGTAACGTAATTAGATGTTTTAGATATGCATTCATATATGTGTTGTTATTTGTATTATGATATACTTTTACATATTTTTGATTCATATTCGCTTATGTTTTTCGATTAGATGTTTTCATATATGTTTTTCGATTAGATGTTTTCATAAGTAAGTTTGTTCTCTTTATTATTGTCTGTGTATGACTTTGTGTTTCAGTTATATGAATATGCCTTTTGATGACATGTTTTATAAATATTTAAAACTATTTATATATAAAAAAATTGGTCGACAAAACGTGTTACGGGTCAACCTGACAACCTGTAAAATTTTTACTCATTTTGAACCATTATCTAACCTTAGTTTGCCCTGTTTACCTAATATATAGTCCTTGGGATGTGTCTCTTTTCGCTTTTTTAACAGAAAGTCTTGATAATTTATTCAAGTTTGAGTGTATACACATGTATATAACATAGCAAATGGCATCCAAGGGGAAGTGGGAACTTTGAATTTTGTTGGTATGTGTCTAAAACTGTTCTAAATGGACATAAAAGTATATTTATACGTAGTGTAGAACCAACATCTGCTTCTATGATAAAACACACTTGAAGCTCTAACTTTGCTGCAAACATTATTCGACATGTGAAAAATCAGCTATCAATGAGCAAGAGTTGGAAGATTTTGATTGAAGTAATGAAAATGGACCATTGGTTGAAGTTCGTTAAGCCCAACTAAATGATAAGTGTTCTATGCTTAAGCTTAGTTATGATTATAATATAGATATTACCCTTACCCAAATGATGTAATGTGTGATATTGGTTGAAGTTCGTTAAGCCCCAACTAAATGATAAGTGTACTATGCTTAAGCTTAGTTATGATTAGAATATAGATATTACCCAAATGATGTAATGTGTGATATTGTGATAGTATGCTATGTAGTTTGCAGTTGTCAAATTAAACTTTACTTACTCAATATATCCATCATTTCGTTACATTAAACTGTTAGATGACATTTTACATTTAACATAAAAAATCATACATATTGCATTATCAAACATTTAGTAACCGAAACAAATCGATAATACAATTCGTATTTTCCTACTTTTTTTCATTTTATTTTCGGGTGAACCGTGGGTCCCCACGGGACTCTAACCTAGTATATCTATATAATAAATAAATACATCTCGCGTTAAATGGAAATCTTAGGGAGGGCCTCTAGGATCCAAATTGTTATATGGAGCTCCATCAGCTTATCTATAAAAGCCGTTTTTTTCTTCATTCTACATTCAATCTTCATTCTTCCTTGACAAGTTTTCCAAATTTCATTCTCCATTCTTCCATCTGATTTTATTCAATGTAATATTGCATCATTTTTTTTTCTCAATCTTCATTTTTTCTTTTGCTTTTCATCTTGATTCCCAATATTCTACTTCTGAATAAAATTGTTTATGTTCATACAATTTAGTTTTTTTTTATCAATTTTCATTCTCCATTCCTTAATTAAATCATTTCGGATATATGCAGATATTTAATTTAATGTAATCGTATTTTTTTTATTTCTCATGTATCATGAATCCATGATGCTTGGTATATTCATTCTTATTTTTTATTTATGCATGTATATAATTGATTTATGAATGTATATCATCGATTCCTGGTATATTCATTTTTTTATTTCTGATTCCGATTTATTTATGTATATCATCGGTTTAAGCATTTATATAATCCTAAATATATTGAATCGATGATTCCTGGTTTATGCAGTTTTATTTTTCTTTGAACAGGTGTATGCAGTTTTACTTCTGATTTGAACAGGTATATCATCGATTTAAACTCTTATATCATCCTAGATAGATTGTAACAATATTATATGTTTTTTGTAACAATATTATAGTAAAATTCTAAACTATCTATACATAATGGTTTTTTAAAGGTTTTCAGTGATTGGATGGTCTGATCTGCTTGAATCCGAAGGTATTGTCATTGGCAAATATTGTGTATTTAAATGGTGTTCAATACATCGCATAATGTTTCTTACTAAGATTGCACCACAAGAAGTCATTGATTTTCAAATTTCACATATCAATTTTTAATGTTTTTAATTTAATTTATTCGAATTATTGTATTTCAAATTTATGTTTAATGTTATTGAAATACTTCGATGGTTTTCGAAATTTTGTTTAATGTCATTTATTTATTTGACCGAATTTATTGTCATTAATTCAGCATTAATGTTATTTACTTACAATAATAATAGTTGACTGATGTTAATGTCATGAAAAAATTACACCGTTAGTCCTTATGGTTTCTACCAAATTTCAATGTAAGGTATTAAGGTTTTATTGTTTCACTTTAAGGTATTAACCTTTTAATTTGTTTCAATGTCAGGTATTAGGGAATAACCTAGTTAAAACTTAACTGAGTTTGAGGGGTATTATGGTCCATTCACCTGTTTATAAAGAAACAAAATAAAAGCCAAAACCCACTTATACAAGACTCGAACCTGGGACCTTGGCTTATTAAAAGAACATGAAAACCAGCTGATCTATGATACCAGATGGTTATTATTCCGATCAGATTCTTTATAAATGAAATTGATGCAGGTCATCTTCTCCAATTCAACCCAAACCAAACCCTAACACTCGAAATTAAAATAATGTAAGCAGTTTTGTTATGTTGCAGTTGGTATGATGTGATCATCTGAGAAGTGATTAATCAAACATGCTTAACAAATAACGTAGTGTTGTACTTACAATTGATTGGCCAGATGATGGGCGGAAAAGGGTTGCACCAATCCCAGCTCCTATGGACGCAAAAACTAGTGATGCGCCACACCTAACCGTAACACCATACACCTTTTTCCCAAGAACTTTGACTTGTTCTGATTGATCAAAGTCAGCATCAACATCTTCCTCTTGGTTAGATTTAAGAATGTCACGAGCAAAACGGTAACATTCAATCCCAACTTGAACAAGCCATGATGCTGCAACTTCTAAAAAGTGACCTGCTCAAATAAATTATTAGTCTTTAGTGTTTATTAGATATATAACTCCATGGAACCATTGTAACTAAATGAAATATCTTTTCCAGAAAATCAAGATTTTCAAATATCCAACTTTAAGCTAGGCACCATAATAGAAACCAACTTGAATTTTTTTACAGATTTTACAATTCTAAAAATGATCTTTGTCAAAAAATAATTACTCAAAAGTAATTATTCTGTCACATGACAATATACTAATACACCATGACAAAAAACAGGGTCATGTCAGTAATATTTAAAAAAAGGTTCGAGGGTTAGGGTTTGGTTTGGGTTGAATTGGGGAAGATGACCTGTATTTCAATTATAAAGAATCTGATCGGAATAATAACCATCTGGTATCTTAGATCAGTTGGTTTTCCTGTTCTTTTAATAAGCCAAGGTCCCAGGGTCGAGTCTTGTACAAGTGGGTTTTGGCTTTTATTTTGTTTCTTTATAAACAGGTGAATGGACCATAATACCCCTCAAACTCAGTTAAGTTTTAACTAGGTTATTCCCTAATACCTGACATTGAAACAAATTAAAAGGTTAATACCTTAAAGTGAAACAATAAAACCTTAATACCTTACATTGAAATTTAGTAGAAACCATAAGGACTAACGGTTTAATTTTTTCTAATGTCATTTAATCTAGAATTTGAATATTAATCATTGTTATTTATTTACATTAATTTATATGTTGACCGAAGTTAATGACATTATTATTATCATTTTACAATTTAACGAATTTATATTAACATTATAGTGATTGTTATTAACTTGAACGTCAATTTACCAAATACTAAATTAGTGATAAATTACAATGTTTACAATATTAGGATGTTAATGTAATTTCTAACACGTTAATTTATAGTGTAAATTATTTATAAGTCATAATTTTAATAAAACTATTCTTTTTACTCATAACTTATATGTTGACCGAAGTTAATGACATTTATTAATATGTTGGCCGAAGTTAATGAAATTAGATTAGCATCACAATAATTGTTATTTAAGGTTGTTTTGACTGAATAAATAATGTTCAGTAAAAAATGTTTATTTTTCCTACTACATTTAAACTTGAAAATCAAAAATGTTGATTTTTCCTACTAAATTTATATTTTTAATATCAATTTACCTAATACTAATTTTATTTAAATACTAATTTAAACTTTAATGTCATTTTTACCGAATTTAGATTAGCATCATAATAGTTGTTATTTAATATTATTTTGACTGAATAAATAATCTTCAGTCAAAAATGTTTATTTTTCCTACTAAATTTAAACTTGAAAGTCAAAAATGTTGATTTTTCCTACTAAATTTAAACTTTAATGTCAATTTACCAAATACTAATTTTATTTAAATATCAATTTACCGAATTTAGATACTAATTTAAACTTTAATGTCAATTTACCGAATTTATGTGACACCCGGCAAACTCTGGTTAACAATTTTATCAAATCAGTAAGTCTACCTTAGCGAGTCGTGCATACATTACATAACTAGGTCAGTTGAGTCATTGGGATGGTTCTGGAATCATCGGGAGTCATTACAGTGACCCTCGGGGTCATTGGGAGTCGGTCCATAACCATGTGTACAAGGATTGGTGATTTGTAGAGTCGCCAGGTTTTAACGCACACACGCAAGTCTTGAGTCCCGGGAATTGGTGAACGAATGTGAAAGTGTTAGTTATCATGCATTATGTGTTTACAATCATTATATGACTTGTCGGTATGTGAATACGTGCTTATATGTTTTAAAATAGTGTTTAACGCGTCAAAACCCTAAATGCATGTAAATATGGGGTGATTGGCCTAAATGCATGTAAATAGGGGGTGATTGGCCTACATGCATGTAAATAGGGGGTGATTGGCCTAATCACCTGTTATCATTGGCGATTGGAGCCTAATCACGTGTTACAACAGGCGATTAGGCTCCCAATCGCCTGTTGCTGTACCCTAATCGCCTACGACGTGTGTGACGACTAGAAACGCCTATAAATACCATCTTTGACTTGTAAAACATCATTTGTGCAACCCTAGACGTCCCATAACCTCTCTCAACCTACAAACACCCTCTGTAACACGTTTTTTGCATAAAAACCTACCTTTCCAAGCTTTACATCTCATTATCTTGCAAAACCAAGGTGTGTTCTTCATCCAAGCCTTTGTAATGATTTTGTTTTACTCCCTAAAGGTCCAGACCTGGTTTTTAAATGTTTATGTCTTTGAAAACTCATTAAAAACAGTTTCTACATAAACCTAAACCCTCACACTTGCCTTATGTGATAAATACCATGCAAAGATAGATTTTTATGATGTAAATGCATGGATTCTTATGTGTTTGATATGTTTCTGAGATAATTAGGTTGTTAGCATGATTATTGATGAGGTTGGAGGTTCATGGTTGTGTATTATTGCTAATAGATATTTTGACCTGTTTGAATGATTGTGAAGGATTAAGGATGATATGATGTGTTTTGTTGTTTGAACAAGGTTAGGGTTTGTTCTAGGTTGATGCTAGAACAGTAGGGTAATATTGAACAACGTCGTTATGAGATGAAATCTGGATATTTTCCGTTTAGGGTAAGTCTTGCATGTTGATGTTATGTTTACATTATAAATATGCTATTTTAGGAAAACGCTTACATTCGGGGCTGTTAGGATGATGATAATTTGGGGGTTTTTGCTTGAAATGGGTTGATAAATGTTTTGGGTTTGATATTGGGTGTTTCCACATGTTTCGGATCTGATTTGGAGGGTTAAACGCGCGAAAAAGTGGAACAGTCCTACAGGGGCCGATCGGGGAGTCCCAATCGCCTGTTTGAACACGTGATTAGCCCAATCGCATGAGATAAGGGGCGATTAAGAGCCCAATCGCATACAGTACACGTGATTACAATCCTAATCACGAGTTTGACCATCCCAATCACGAGTTTGACCATCCCAATCACTAGTTGACCTTCCTAAATGCTAGTTTGACCATCCCAATCACTAGTTGACTTTCCTAAATGCATGTGTGATAGCCTACTCGCATGTACTATGTTTTAAGTGTATTTTGACATCCCGGACATGATTTGACACCTAGGAACATGCTAGGAACCCCAGGACATGTCTAATAACTTGGTAACACGTGTTCGGATTCGTTTATGCGTTATTTGAACTGCATGCTAGACTTGGTGAACTTTTACGCATGTTAAGTGTTTAATTGCATATGTTGCATGATATCTTATATTTGGATAACACGTAGGATGTCGGGTCACCAATGGGATGTCGGGTCTTGTCTTGTGTGGTTAAGTTATCAGTCAAACGTGTTTTCAAACGTATAATGGTCATGGACTGGACATTTGGGGACTAATGAACCTAACTGGTTATTAGTCTAACATCTCACACACATCTTATGATAGGTCGCCACTAGTTGGGACTATCACACACGTGTCGGTTTACTCTTTAACTGAAGACGCAACCTAAGGTGAGTTCACGGCCCCACTTTTATCAGTTTTGTTTTCGGGGGAGAAACATGCTTACACATTTTAAATACATGATTTCGAGTTATACTATGGCTATCATTATATTACTATACGGCTCATCTAAATCCCATAGAAACCACTAATACGGGTATGTAGCGGGGAAATGTGGATAGCGCTATTGGGCCTGACAACCCCACTCGCGGGCAGGTGCATATTGACTCGATCACACAGGGCCTACTGGGGATGATGGTAGTCGAAGGGTATCACACAGTAACAAATCACAGTCAGCAATGGTTTCAACCGTAGTAGTAATTATCATAACGCCTAGCTAGCGTTCACACATCATAGTAGTAACGGTAACGGTTTTTGAAGGATTAACGAAACGATATTATAAAACCTGTGAACTCACCAGCATTATTTGTTGACTTTTTAGCATGTTTTCTTAGGTCACTAAGGTAGCAGCAGTCGGGCTAGGCGCACGGAGTCACACTCGCGTCTAGGATCATGCTTTTGAGATGTTAAAACGTTAAACTCATGTTTTTACTTTTGTTGGGATTTTGTATACTTAAAATGCTTCCGCTACTTTTGGATCATGGTTTTGATTTATGCATGGTTTGGATTACGTATCTTTTACATATAGTTGTCGCTTATTGTGACCGTTAACTTAGATCATGGTGTATCACGCGCCTCGCGGTAAAACTCACAAGTGGAAATTTGAGGGTGTGACAATTTAGATACTAATTTTATTTAAATACTAATTTAAACTTTAATGTCAATTTACCGAATTTAGATTAGCATCATAATAGTTGTTATTTAATGTTATTTTGACTGAATAAATAATGGTCAGTCAAAAATGTTTATTTTTTCTACTAAATTTAAACTTGAAAGTCAAAAATGTTGATTTTTCCTACTAAATTTAAACTTGAACGTCAATTTACCAAATACTAAATTTATGATAAATGTGTTTTTGAAGACAATTCCCTCATACTTTATGTTTCGCAATGACAATAAATAAGAGTCAAGGACAAACCCTATTTAGGGTAGGTCTGAATTTTTAAGATCCTGTTTTTACACATGAGCAGTTGTATGTCGCTGCCAAGTGACAAGAGTAGAGATAGTCTGGAGATACTAATATTGGATAAAGATGACAACGTTAATAATAAATATCAAATGTTGTCTATAAAAAAATATTTTGAAGTTTGTGAATAAGTATTAGAGGTGTACAAAAAAACCGGTTTTAAAAAAAAACCTATATTAAAGTCGAAAACCGGTTAAAAAAACCGGTTTTTTAAAACGATTTTTTTAAAAAAAAATCGGTTTATAAACCGATCCTAACCGGTTTCACCGGTTTGGGTTTTATGCCTAAAAACCGGTTTTAAAAACCGAACCGTTTAAAAAAAAAACCGATTTAATCTCGAGTAAAAAAAACCGGTTTTAAAAAAAACCGGTTTTTTTTTTAAAACGGTTACCCGGTTTGTACACCTCTAATAAGTATGCGATCATATTTTGCATAAATCATTTAATTTTTTATAATTTTGGTTGTATGATTTGTTAAACTACATTTATTTACTTTAAATTTAATCTTCATTTGCATGTCGTTACAATAAATATATGTTTATTCATTTCATTATTTGTTTTAAATCACGTAAATCAAACATTTGTTGATTCATATATATGTTATTGGGGTAACATTAAACTTTTTTATGATAATTTACAATCAACCAAAATTCATACGAATTGTATTACGTAACTTTCAATAAATAAAATTTGCATACTACAATCTTTATAGAATTTTTTCATTTGACATGGACATGTACCGTGTGTACACACAGGGCTCCAACCTAGTTGTTATATATAAGCAATAAAGTAATGATAAACAATGAAATAATGCAATAGTTAACAACGATTTTGATAATCAGTGTTTAAAGGACCCCAGCAAATCATTAATGCAATAGTTATGGATCAATGTTAGTGTGGTGCTAATTAAACTTATGATCCGGCATCTTTTTATACGTCTTTTCATACTTTTATGACATTCTTGCCAAATTTAATCAAATGTACCGCACCCTCACAATGACCAGAACACGTTCACCATCATGGGTTGTAATTCTTTGAGTCTAGAGAATCTAGCAAGATGAATCACCCAATCGAAATCTTGAGATAAGGCAAAAAGAAGCTGCAGGTTAGCTACGTGTCCGAACTTTGTTGATTCTTCATTATTTAATTATGGGAAGAGATAACGTACAAAGCTACTTAACATACAAAGCGTAAGAAGCATTCCCAGCCATTAGATTTAGGCGCTGACAAGATGGTAATTAACAACCCTAATCATATTTGGGTTAATCTATCCAAGGGTAAATTAGGAAAAACGCGTCTAAATTTTTTTTAAATCGTAACAACACAAACATAATCAAAACAAAATTTTTCAAGGATTGAACCTGATTTTTCATCGTTTCAATTCGATTTAACGTTCAGAATGATTAAACAATAAAAACATTCGATTACAATCAAATCTAAACGTATCTGCAGAAGAAGAAGAAGAAAAACAGAGTATTATAATTCAATTGATAAAATCAGTCAAATCATGTTCAAAAATCACTATCAACGCATGTATTATTAACAGAAATCTAACGATTTTGATAATAGAAGAAGACTTAAAGAAAAAAATGGCTTTCAAAAAAGTTTTAGACGATGAAGATAAGTAATTGTTAAACATGTTCTATTTAAAACGCACGTTATATATATGTTAAAATATAACGTGCATTTAAAGTTCACTGGTAAAAAATTTAAACACACTTATTGTATTATTTAAACGCACGTGATTGACAAAATAGACAGATTATGTTTTCTTCTTTTGTTCGTACATGTAATGATTGAAAAATGCAAGTGATATAGCTTATTAATGGTAAAAACATCAACCTATCTAAATACGTGATTATTTAAATGTTAAAAAACTCAAAAAAAAAATCTTACTATCTACTAACTATGATTTGATTGGTAATAAATATAGTTAATTCTTGAAATTCAATACTCAACTACTACCTAACCACCTAATTAACTTATTTTGTCTATAAAAACACTATCAAAATGCATAGTGAGTCACATTCAAACTAAAACACTAAAAAATGGCTGAAACCCACATTGATGCAATCAACAATCTCCAAGTTAAGACTGTGATCATGGTAGATTGCATCTCGAAGTCAGAGATGACATCAACTCATCCTGTGTAGTTCTAGGAGCACAAAATGAGGTCCAAACGCAGTATATGAAGAACTTGGATCTGATTGAGAAGCTGATGAATGAAGAAAAAAACACCATTCAGGGATTCAGCTATTGAGACACTCCAAACGCAAGCATCTTTTGATAATCTCATCTGTCAAACACTTAGCAACACAGAAATCTGCATCCTGAAGAACATGACAGCAAAACAAAAGGCAGGGAAGCAATCTTGGGGGCAGTTGATGGATGGGTTGGGTTGTTTGATGGTGGTTTTTTGTGGTAGTTTTCTGTGTTTGTATATCTTTTTTTTCTTATTATGGTGGTTGTATTGAGTAGTGATGGTGGTGGTGTAATGGTGGTCCTGTAACTTCTATGCATTTAATATTAATGAAATAGACGCACATATTAGCTATTTTGGACTCACTTATTGTTTATCTTTGACGCACTTACTTTACAACAGACGCACCTATATAAAATTTTAAAGTAACTGAGAAAAAAAACCAAAACTAAACGCACATTCAAAACATTCAGACGCACTTGTTAACATAGTGAAAATTACAGAGTCAAGCACATATCTAAGACAACTCCTCATCATCATAATCTTCTAATCAATCTCTTCATTATCTTCAAAGTCATCATCAACATTCTGGTCATCTTGTTCAACTTGTGGCTGGGTTGAACCACCATCATTCGAATGTTTTCGTCGATCATGGCCTTTCTATCCGCATATCGCACAAGTCTCTTCCTTTTGCGGATCGACTAACTTGTTTTTCCTTGTTGGACTTTATACACTTCTGCTTACCACGGCCTTTGTTCTTGATACCATTCGGCAGTAGAATAGTGGGTTCGGCCTCTAATGGTTTCTCATAAACCAAGAGAGAAGCATACCTGTCATACTTCTTCTGATGGCTAGGTCTCTTAAACCTGCCTCATCAACCTTCTTAACAATCTCTTTCATTTGATCATTAACCAAAGTTAACTCGGATAAATCTACAAGTAAAGTGTTTGCAAGATATTCACCTGCCAGACTATCTCCCTTGCAATACGTCTAGCTTCTTTCATCTTGTCATCACCAAACTCTCATGTTTCAAATGAATAATTGATTTCATTTGGAACAACATCTTTGGTCCACCTCTTTAAAATATATATCTTCGGGAAATCGGTTCACTCTGAACAACCTTAATATAAAAAATAATATGCCTACAAAGCAAACCATATTGCTCATACCTCCTACAAGTACATAGTGAAGTAACATCCACAACACCCTCAACAACTTCCTTCTTGAAAAGAACCTGTAAAAATGTTAAAAACTATTTTGATGACTTTGAACGCACATATTAAATATTTAAAGGCACTAAATATCTTAAAAATCTAAAAAAAACAAAAAAAATACCTTAAGAAAACCAAGGCAGCGTAGAATCATTTTCTTACATCAACGTTGGCAAGAGACTTCGAAAGATTGTCCCTAAAGTTGAGCAAACCCAAAGCTCCAATCAACAGAAATCGTATCCAATTGGTGCTTTTAATGCCACACCTAATGGGCTGAATGACCATTTGCTAAATAGTTTTAAAAAGTAGCCCAACCTAGCTCCCATGAAAAACAACCACCAAGCAAAAAGCTAACCAAATGGTCTGCCGTCAAAAAACCACATTTTACCACAAGAGTCTCACACCCCAGCTATTCGAAAACAAGAACCTAATTTTTTACCAAAAAATGATCCTGCTCCAACACCAACACATTACATACCCCGATTAGCCCAACGACACCGTGATTGGGATGATTCCATGAATGAAGTTAATTGGGATTTGTACTTCCCTAACCCATCTGTTGAGTGGCCAATGTAAAACCACCAAGTAATGAACAAACCCTATCAACCGATAGATATGATAGCTTTGACGAACATTTCAAAGATGTCGACTAGGACTCTATTTCCCTTTTTACTGGAGGCTTAGCCCAAGCCCTGCATATGTACCACGTTATTGTAGCCGCATAACAAACAATCCAAGTTCACAAATGGAGTAGACCTGAAAGAACGTTTCTCAAAGGCAGATGATGATAGTGCGGATGACGACATTAGCACCGACAGTGAATGATTTTAGTTTACCCCCCCCCCCCCCCGCCCCCCCTCCCCCCGCACACATCCTTAGTGTATTATGTTTTTTTATGTGTCAATTTGTTTTATTTTTGTGTTATGTTTAATTTTACATAGACGAAACGACACAATATTGTGTTATTTTTTCTGGGCGTGTTTTATCGTATTTGTGTTTGTAAGGGGGGAGACTTTAATATTTTTAGTTGTTCTATCTACTATCCTTTTAATGTGTTTCTACTTAGTTGTTTTTAATTCACTTATTTTTGTATGTTTTTATTTTTATTGGCTTTTTTAAATGGCCCTTATGCCATTTTTGGGCAATGTAAAAAAACAAAACGAATGTGTGCATATGAATATCTTTTGGAGATTATATAGTACAATTACAATGATATGACAATTGACAATTGCTCTCTCAAAGCTCCACATTTTTTAATCCCCCTTTATTTTTTATATGATATTTTTTTACAACTGTTTTTTCTAAATGATTTTTTTTGTAAAAT
>JAUTDX010004311.1:0-25370 GCA_030844895.1 Ambrosia x helenae | reverse complement strand
ACTTAAACTTTTAACTTAATAATGTAAACAATGTAACAATGGTAATTATGATTTTCATTTAATAATCAATTAAAACTAAATTTAAGTTAATAATGGAAACTCTTAAATGTAAATTAACACGCGGTTCTAAATCGATTAGTTTAAAAAAATTTATAATAAACAATTTTATTCAAAAACTAAATACAATTATACAAAGTTGAAAATCTACCATACCAAAAAATCGTAGGTATTTGAACAAAAGTCAACAACTTAAACTTTTAACTTAATAATGGAAACATTTAACAATGATATATTATGATTTTCATTTTATAATCAACATTAAACGAAATTTAACTTAATAATGGAAACACTTAAAGGTAAATTAATTTTCATTTCAATTGTTTATATTTAACTTGTCATAATTCAGTAATCTTTACAAAAATTAAAAAAGTTAAACATTTTTATTACATTTTTAAGTTACACTATAAAACAGATTAGATTGATCATTTTGATTAACTTTTCTGGTCAATATGTTCTTCCTCACTTTATCAGGTATCTGTATCAATACTTAATCTAATTCGAAATTCCAATATTAATTAAATTATGTTTGAGCATGCAATCGTACCTAAAACCTATATACCATAAACTTGCAGCATTATGGATCCAAACAAACATTATTTTTTGAATGACATCACTTGGCGCATGAGTAAATATTACCATCAAAGTTAAGGTGCTTAGGCTTTGGAGGCGAGCAAATCGAAAGATACCGGAGAGAATTCCTTTCTCTTGATATGGTTCTCATGGATGAACAGGTTATGTTTTTAACATATTCGTTTTTTTATTTGTTTTTTGTACACATTTTTTTGTTACGGGAATTGGTTGATTAATTAATTTTTTTTTCGTTTTAATCAGGGTCGAAATGAAGTTATTGTATGGAGTAGATAATGTAGAAGCATGAAAAATTCTTACATGAAAATGAAACTTATTATATTTATAACTCACCAACCTTGCTGAAAACAAATCTACTAAACATTTTTTCTAAAAGATGACATGCTCTCTTTTACTTTTGAAACCAATATTTCAAAGTGTAGTAAGTTTGATGGAAGCCAATACGGTTTTAATTTTTCATCTTTTGAGTCAATTAAAGGTGGAAACCTGTCTGCAGAACAAAAGGAATTGGTTTTTTTTAATTACACTAAAAATTGTATTTTTAATACTTTTTCTAATATTGATTATGTATTCGTAATAAAACTGTTTAACTTTTTTTTGATTCATTGGCTATGTTGAAGATATGGACTCCACCAGAACCAACAGAAACTAAATCTGGTTTTGAAAAGCAAGATGAACCTTGTCTTGATCGATCTAGAGTATGTATTTCATATCTACTATAAATTATGTTGGTATAAAACCTTTATAATTTCCTTTTAAAATACATACATTCTGTTTATATGTTAGTGGCATCAAAATGACCTGTTCTTTGTGGGAAGAGTATAGCGATCAGATGTTTGAATACATTAAGCAGAATGAAGATGAAGTTCATGTTAGTCCTTATTGTTCATTTTGGTAGCTTTAGCAATTATTAAAGGTTTGTTATATATTACTTTTTTTAGATTTCCAATTACATATTTTTCTATACCGGTATGTTGTTTACCTGTTTTAATATTTTTTTTTACAAAGGCAATGTAAGTGTTCAAAATGGATTCTTTATCACTCGCCTCTTTATTAATGAAGACATTGAAGATATTTGTTCTTTCAAGAAAAGGTACCATAGTTATTTTTTTTTTTTTGTGTTTTATTTACATGGTTTTTCATTTGTTTAAAGATATATAAATATTTTATTTTTTTTCGAATTACAGTTATATTGAAAAGTTTATCTACAACGAATCATGTTCTGCTCAACGATCGCTGGATCGTCTGGTAGCATGAATATGTCTGATGAATTTTTGAATATAAAACACCTTTCAGCAGTATTCGTCGAGCTTCCATTGATAACAAAGGTTGTGTAATAATCAATTTTTTTTTTCAAATACATTTCTTTCCAATTACATTTCAGGGTTATTCGTCACATTATTACTTTTGGTTTTGTTAGGTTAACAAACAAGTCATTGTTGTTAGAACAATCAAGGGGTGGATCCTAACGAAGATTGGTATTACCTTGGGGGTGCGAGTTCTGTAACCACAAGGTTGAGTCAACTTTGAGTTTACCTGATGATGAAGAGGTGAAGGACGTAACTTCATTTAAACAAGTTTGGGTTTGCACGAATAAAAGTTGTCCCAAACAGATTGTGTCTGCTGATCCGTGTATAAGAATTCTATTTGATATACATAACTTATAATTGTATGATATTATTTATTTATTTTTTTTGTTTTAGTATTGATGTTTTCGTTTATTAATTTTTTGAGTTATAGGACTGATTTTTTAGTGTTGGTGTTTTTAGTTTTAGGATTCCAATAAGGGTGCAGGATTGTACTGGAATAACATCGCTTACATTGTTTGATCGAGAAGCGAAAAAATGTTGGGCATGTCGATGCAGCTTCTTGAGAAAGCAAACAGGTAACTTATTTTTTTCAGCCTTAAACAATATATGTAATTCTACTTTGTATTACTTTATGATGTATGATCTAGGTTTCTATTGAAGACAAAGTAACTCCTGTAGAGTTTTATGAATTTGAAGAGAAGAAGTTTGATTTCAAAATTAAAGTAGGGCAATTCAAATTGATTAGCATCTTGATGGTTATGGTATACGTAAGCTTTACATAAATGATCAGAAATTGTAGCTTCTCTTGAAGAACGGTTCCTTGACATTCAGGTTATGATTATCATTTTAAATTATTTCGTTATAATATGGTAATAATTTATTTGTTATTTAGTTATTGTTTAAACGCTTTACGTTAATCGTTTCATTATTACTTTTTATTGTTTTTTTAGATCGATCAACCTGTGCTTGAAATATCGATCTAGGTGAATCTTCAACACAGAATGCAGTGTCTGTGAAGGTTAGTAGTTGAGTTAGTCAATCATGTGTTCAGATTTAGATTTTAACGTAGTTTATTCTAACAATTTCGACATGGCTTTTAATATTGTAGGATGCTGTTGGAGATAACACTACTCCAGAAGTCTTCTAGAGTTAGTTTGATTCGTGATGAAGCGGAAGTAAAGCGTTGCCTGGACAAAGTTTATGAAACGGAAGATGATGCAAGTGAATCAACAACTAAGTCCTAAAGTCTGAAAAGATGATTTCCCTAACAAATCACCTGAGAACGCAGTCTTGATTCCTAAGGTTGAAAAATAGGATCAATTACCCGTTTTTTGAACATTGCTTTATTGTCAGGATTTTTATTTCATGTGTTTTGACATTTTGTTTTCATTTATGTTTGCTTTGGTTTTTGAGACAATTTTCATCTAAATAAATTGCGTGCTTACATTTGATGTTTGTTTTTTATTTTGGTAAAAATTCTACATGGTTCAATTGTTTTTTAGGATTTAACATTATTGTTGATTATTTATAAGAGACCCTGTACTCTTACATGGCCAGCTTTATGGTGCATTGTCAAGAGTAAAAAACAGGACTGGCGTGAAGTTACTTATACTTGATGCGGATGACAAGGTGAAGAATAAAACAAAAAATGTTGTGTATAAAGAAATATTTTAGTGATATTTGAATAGAATGTGTATTGGTTTCTTTTACATTTTAATAAAATATTTCATCTGATAAGAAGATTCCAGTCAAGTTCCAAAGGCGCCAATTCCCAATAAGCGTATGTTTCGCAATGACCATCAATAAAAGCCAAGGACAGTCTCTATCGAAGGTTGGATTGTATTTAAGAGACCCGGTATTCTCACATGGCCAGCTTTATGTCGCATTGTCAAGAGTTAAAAGCAGGGCAGGCGTGAAGTTACTTATACTTGATGCTGATGGGAAAGTGAAGACTAAAACAAAAAATGTGGTGTATAAAGAATATATATAGTGATATTTGAATAGAATGTGTATTGGGTTTCTTTTAAATCTTAATAAAATATTTCTGCTACATTTTTTTATATGTTTTACCCCTTAAAATAATTGTACGTTCGTGAGCCGCGTGTAACGCGGGCAAAGATCTAGTATAGATATATACACGCGCGCGTGTACATGTAGACAATTAAAGCAGAAAACGAAAGTAACTTTATCTCAGCTAGATTGGTAAAAGATCTTCTTTCATGTCTGTCTTTTAATTTTATTTTCGATTTTAATTTAGTTTATTTTCAACTAAAAACTTCAAACTCTCATGAGGACAGCGACCCATCATCTTTCATCCTCTTCTATAAAACCCAGTTTTCCCTTCCGTGATTTCTGCTCTCACACATCATTATTTTCCTATTCACTTTCTTCCTTTTTTACTCCAAACAAATGTTTCTTCTTTGTTCTTAATCTTTTACAATCTCTCATCTCTGCAACTAGCTAGATCTTCAAGATAGCTCCCTTAATGGCTTCTGTAAGCTGTAGCTCTTGTTTAGCACTTTCATACACATAAACCACCATTTATGATGCATGATCTTATGAGACGTAATTAGTTTTAGTTACATAGTTTATGATCATTTTGTTTTATTACTTGTTATGACATGGAAAGACTTTTTAAGCGATTTTTATGGTGTTTATTTATGTATAAACTGTTTTTGTATTTTTTATTTCTTTTTTCTTAGGGTTAGGGTTAGGGTTTTGTTGACAGCAATTTAGCCATCTGTGGTTTATTGGAGCTGGAGTTCAGTTAATTTTTCTGTTTAATCTTAACTTTATTTTCCTTAAAATCATTTAATAGTTTGATATTGTTTTTTTCCATAAAAGGCTAAATTAGTTTAACTTGCACAAATAGAAAGATCATCAGCCTTATTTATTTTATTTATTTTTATTTTTTTTGCAATTATTGGCTTTAACTTTATTCTAAAAAGATGAATATTATTTTAAGGTTTTATTTCAATATTTAGAATGTCAACAGATCCATAGTCCATTATTGTTTACTGGAATTATTATTGTTTTTGAAATTAATTAATTACTTTTCTGTAACCCTAAGGTTAGGGGTTTTGATTTAATTTTGTTTTTATTCATCGATTAGCTCTAGGGTTGTACTTGACACTTTTTTTTTAAGTTCTTATAGTTTGATAACCCTAGCCTCTTTATGAACGTGATTTATGCTATGCATATATGTATATATAGATATAGATATAAATACATATGTATACATACATTTGTTTGTGTTATTATTGAAAATGGTTCAAAAGGAGTTCCCTTCAGTCCACTCATAGGTAGATAAAGGATACGGATTTGCTGCCGACTCATTCATACAAACACAATAGACATAACTGACGCCTATTGTGAATGAGTGAATGATGCGGGAGTTCAGATCTAATTCTTTTCTTTCTGTGCTTGGACTGAAGGGAGCTCCCTTGACCATCATTCTATAAAATCCATATTTCTATATTTGCTAATGTACATCAATTTTTAGTATTGCGATAACCGTTTTGGGCGTTGAACCGTTAGATTTTTGTTGAACGACAAATTAACCTACTTTTAAGTACTTGTATTTCCACATGTACCTGCATCTTGCCGGATTTGAACCATTCACTTCTTGGATTGAAGTGATGCTCCGTACCACTAGACTAGTAGGTTATCAGCTAAACTTGTTAGATGCCCCTATGATAAGGGTTCTGGGTTTCATACACCACGTGACATCACATTCTGGGTTTCATGCCCCTATGATAAACATATGTTGGGATCTACGACCCCCTTTAGTTCTGCCCATGCAAATGCTTGTAAAACCAAGCTTGATTTAGCCTTTGACACTGGGGAAAGTATGTATTAGGTTAGATTTACAACGTCAATGACTAATTAGTTATTAGAAATTGATTGGCTGCCTTATTTCTTTTAGTTGTATGGTTTGTTTTATTATTATGCCCAAGTTAAAACTCTACTTAGTTTCTTTGCAAATTGATTATTAGAAATCCAAACTAGTTTCTTGAAATTTTCTTTAGGCAGAACGTTTTTGAGTGTTGCTCATCAACCGTTCTCTCTCATCCACCTTGAATGGTTGTTCTTTGAACCTTTTTAGTTTTTACCCGTCTTTTGTTTATTTTTCATCAACCAATATCATTTTTTTTATAAAAACACGATGATATATAGCCGATTGACCCTTCTCACCTCAGACAATGGTAACTCTACCTTTCTCACATGCCATTGAAGGGTAGCGTAGCTTTCCCTACCCCGATTGGCGCATTGACCCTTCTTACCACCCCCCCCCCCCTTGATTCATTCTGCCTGTCCCCTTCCTTAATAAGATCTTCGATGTTGTCACAGCGCCTTCTTGCCCACATTTGATTGTTGCAAATAGACCCTGGTCACCCGTCTTTTATTGGGAAATAGCAATTAAGTAGTTGCCGCCAACTGTGGTTATTGTGTGTGGTAAATATTTTTGTGGATCTTTGCTGAGTCTATATCAACTCTATGAATTATGGAAGCAGCCGAATTCCTTTGAGCAACGCCGGCACCAGGTATCGTGCTAACTTCACCCTTATACACATCTATGAAATCAAAATATCATATATGCTTTAACTGCCAACCGTTTACATGTCTAGACGTTTGAATAAGCAATAAAGATGTACTTGTCTATTGTTTGTCTATTGAAATACGTATTGCATTTTGTTATAGTATAATGTATTATTCTTTTCACTAAAACCTGTTGATATAAAAAGATATGTATACAAATAGGAGTAACGTTTCAGATTACCGATTGAAACAAATTGATAATCTAAACGCCGATCCATATATTTTTGCTGGTTATAAACATAAACAATATGTCCCATTTCAGGTTCTTTTTTCATCAAGATATGAAACGAGCTCGACGCAAGGTTAATTTTTATTATACTAACTTCAAACAATTCCCAAATAAATGTAGCTTATAGTTATATTTAATCTATAATTCGAATCAACCAATAAAAATGCATATTTGGACAAAACAAGAACATATTAATATAATTTCAGAATTACTAATTAATTTATAAAAATTGTTGTATTCTAATATTTCATTTCCTTAAATATTTACATTTTGGCTTTTTCTGTCAAAAAATGTAGTTCGTCGTTTGAAGAGAAAATTTTACTGGATTGCACAAATCAAGAAGCAGCCTTAGGTCTCTCCCATGTTGGAACTTGAAGCTTATTTAAAATACTATCGGTTTGTACACTTTTCTTGTAAAGCAATTGATTGTTTACCATTTTAAATTTTAAAAACCTTACTTCCGTGTATAAATTGTTTAAATATTTTACTTGATTATAATAAATAAATATGCTATTCAGTTAGTGTGGTCCATTTTGTGTACGTTTTTGTATGCTTAATATATGAACATCCTTCAAATCGACTTCTAGGCTATATTCTTGGCATAAACATCATAATATCCTTTAATTTGAAACATGTTATAGCATTTGGAATGGTCTTTCAATGGATGCCAATATGAATAATACTTGGTTGGAGAAGAGGCTTTCGTTGTGAAGATCATAAGCTTTAAATTAATGTAACTCATATTGTCATAAGCTCAAGTAAGGGTATGATATTCCGACTTGGAATGTTATAAAGTCAAGTAGGAGTTTGATATTGCGTGTGCCCAGTTTGTTAGATAAACAAGAATACAATGTGTGTTTAGATTTGTTTGCTTGATAGGTTTGAGCCTGTTTTAGGTCTTTGCCTAGAAAGCAAATGAAAGCCTTGAAACGGCTTGACTGCACCAGTAATGTTTTTATTGAGGTGCTTTGAACCATTTTTGTAATTTTAAAATTTTTCTTGGAAATAGTTCCTTTGTGGAAGAAAACAATGAATCTTGAACCATTTTTTGTCATTTTAAAATTTTTCTTGGAAATGGTTTCCTCTGTAAAAGAAAAAATTGTTCGAAGTACCTAATCAAACATCAAACTGGTAAAACAACCTGTGGTTGCCCGCACCAATCGCTGATTTGGTCGTCGTTATCAAAACTGAAGTTAGCGGTTTTGTTTCCGAATTTGTCATAACCAAACTATTATGCTAAGACTATCCGTTGTGGCCCGCGAGCAGCCTGCCGCGAGCCACAACTTTGCACACGTGGCTAGCGATGTCCACAATATCTCCACGTGAAGCTGTCACGGACGCGGGCTGGCTAGTCTTTTAAAATTCAAAAAATTAAATTCATCCACCAAATTAATTAGCCCCCTCTATTTATTTACCCAACCATCTTCTTCTTCACAAACACAAACCATCTTCTTCTTCTTCATACTCAAACCCTAAAACCTTCAATTTTCAAACCAAACTTCATCATCATGGTGCAATGGACTAAGGATGAGGAGTTAGCACTCGTGCTCGCGTACCACCAAGTCCACGGGGACACTGCTTCGTCAAGGCTTGGATATGGGACTTGCGGCCCACAGTGGCACCGGGTTTTGGCCGAGTTTGGTACCCTTGTAGAGGGCACCACCGTACAAAGCGGTGAAGGAGGATATGCCTAACGAAACCGATGACCTGCTCGTCGCCTTCGCCAAAGTGGAGTACCTTCGGATGGTTGGCCATAACTTAAACAACGTTTCGGCGTGACAAATGTTACGCTCGGGCCTACGTTAGGTTTTTATTTTATTATAGTGTAATTTTTTTTAGTGTAATGTAATGGTTTTTTTATTTTAGTGTAACTTTTGTTTTATTTTTAGTTTAATGTTTGTGGTAAAAATTTAAGTACATTTGGTAAAAAAAACCTCACTCACCTTGACCCATAACACCCTCTAGCGAGTGACCGCCGGCCGCTACCCAGTACCAACTAAGCATTGACGTTACACAATATTATTCAATAAATTATTCACTCACCACAAGCCACAACGAAAACAAATAGTATAAGATGAACATCCCTACTTTTGTTTCTTTCCCAATCCTTTTCTTTGGTTTGCATGATGTTTATTCTTTGGTGGCCTTCACATGTTGGGCTGACCATACTGTTAGGTCTTGTAGGCGTAAGTCCATAGTAATTACAAAGATAAATGAAATTCACATGGTTAGTAGGTATGTTAAAATGTGAAAATAATAACAACTCTATAAACTTTAGTTTTAACTAGCCTTTACACAACTTTCATATAAATAAAATGTTGTATTACAATTGTGCCTTAGAGTTTTAAGTACTTAAAACCTATGTAAGACCTTTTTTGTTTTTAAATAGATAAATATGATTAGCCTTACGGCAAAACAGCTATCTCATACAATATAAAATATTTGTTGGTTCTCCGATATATAGATTTTAATTTTTTAAGTACACTAATAAAAGATTTAATTCACTTTGTTTTAGAACCCAAGAAATAGCGGCGAATGTGTTCACATTACTAAAATTTGTTTTTATCCCCTGTTTTGTAAATGTAATTATATTTCTATGATTTGAAAGGTGATGGAAAGGGATTCGGCTTATATTATTTATACAACTTGTTAATAGTTTATGTCTAGGTTATAGGCCTATAGCATGATAACCTAATTCTTAGCAAAAAATAACATTTATTCATTCATATTATATTACTATCTAAATTATTGGAGTTTCTATATCTTATTTTAAGGTAATTAGTTTCCTATTTGATGTTTACTAAGATTTCTTCAACTATTTAAGGAGGATATTCCCAGCCATTTGGAATCAGTCTAATTCGAAGCATTCCAGTTGACAGAGGTATATTTTGGTTGAGGGGTCCTTAATTAGTTAATTCCCTCCCTATATAAATATAAAGTGCACCTTGGATTTTTTTTCCTCTTGTTTCTGTAACTTGTTTTTCTTTCTACTTTTCTTTGAAAAGGCTAAAATCACCGTCAAACCTTCTCTTTGCAGGACTTAAAACCCACAACTACTTGATGGGGAAATACACCATTTTATCGTCGGGCTATCCCCTTTGAGACTTCTGTAACTTGGTTGATCAATAATTCATTCCCCATTTAATGGTCATTGGTTGGATAACTGCCCTTTGCCTTTGATATGTTGTAGCCCCTAAGGTTGCCCGTTTACTGAATCGAGTGCAAACGGTGGTTTGCAGAATTTGACCTCCAGGAACCAAGAGTTTGTCTTTAGCCGGATAGAGTTTGCTATTCAAAATGGGATAGCGGTGCAACTTGTTGCCTGTTTACCCACCATTGTCGTGTAATTTGTTATGGTTGTTTTATTACCTTAATAAAAAAAAATTAGTTAAATTACTAAATAATACAAATATAGATTTTAATCACATGAAACAAAAAATAAAAAGATTAAAGTTTTATGCTTGCTGTTAAATCGTCAATGGAGTCGAGGCTTTTATAAAACCGTTAGAAATATAAATTGAAGATCTTATACGTTGAAAATCTTTAGGGGGGTCTAAACTACTTTCAGTTCCGCCAATCTTTTACTGCCACATCACTTAATTGATTCACTACCCTAAACTACTCAACAAAAATCCTCACTCCCATTTCATCTGTGACTAAGCATCCGTAAAATCCACCCGTCCCCCACTACCCTTGCCAATGGCGATAGTGTTACCGTGAGGATAGTAGGCTACCCGTGACAAGATCGGGTGATGCCTCTTCCCCTAAGTAACGGATCTTGCCATTGGTAAAAGCCTTTAATTTGTAGTGTTTATGTTAGGTTTAGGATCCTTTATATTATATTACAAAACACACATTATTGGTGGTGGATAAATGAAGTAGTTGGTTATTACTCTTTTTGTTAGCCCCAAGATTCTTTTAACCGTTGTAAAAGTTCATAATAAAAGGTGATCGAGTTAGACTAAGGGGTATGGAGACGAGGAAGAGAACGGTGAGCTGATGTGGAGCTCTTCTCCGTCGGAGAATACCCCCGACCCAATATCGGTGTCATCGGTGATTCTCCCCCTCCTCCTCGAAGTAAAAGTGACCGTTGATGATGATGGCGATTGATGATGATGGAAAATAATAAAAAAAAAGAGAGGGGAAGGGTGAACCATTTCCCTCAAAAGAGGGAGGGGAAGAGAGAAATGACGAGGAGTTGATGTATACAAAGGGGAAAAAGGAGAAGGGAAACCACACCCCATAGCGTTATTCCTATCACTAAAAGCTAACTTCCATAAGAGACGTTAGTGCTGAAATTGATTAAGAATTTTTTTTTAATGACAAACTTTATTTTATACAACACACAAAAAACATTTACTGTCACCAACAATCATCATCCTACCTGCCCCAAAACCAGACTCTATCCATACAAATCACTGTGATACTGGGCGTTGTGACAAAAGTTGAGTACTCGACCACTGGTAGCCCCTTGGCTCTCACAGATGCGAGGACACGCGACCTCCACCCGTCTGAAGACACGACAGTGAAATAATCGGTAAAACCCCGCTTCTCATCTGAATTGAGTGGCGTCACCCATATTCGCTCTTCACCCCCACCACAAGGTTACAATATTGTGCCCAATCTAGAGATGCAAGTTTAGATCGATTCTTTTTTGTTGCCAATTTCCACCTTTTTATATACTAAGTACTGTTTCAATAAAAGTTTTATTCCAAACTGAATGAGTCAAAATAGTCGACTTTTCTCCTATTTACCGTGATGAATTACCAACAAGACACCTTCAGAACAAATTATGTAGTGTTACTAGAATTGATTTTTACGGTGTACAGTGGAGAGTTTTTCAGATTGTGGCAGAAGACTATTGAAAATAAAAGTTGTATACAAAATAAAGTGTTTCTTTGTATCGTAAGAATATCAAGTGCTGATAATGTACTGATGTCATGACGAGCCGAACTGATGCCGATCGAAAGCCCGTTACAAATTGCGAGTTATTCACCACTTACATAAATTAATTTGACCACAGCAAAGTTCACAAGTGCTTCAAAGTTTATTCTATATTATAATGCTTAAACTTATGATATGAATATATAACTTAGTTTGCAAATAGCATGGCGTCATAGTGCCAAAACCCAGATGAACGGTTTATTTATTATCCTTTTTTTTTTTTAAACAAGTACTTACAGCTACAGAACCTGAAGTACTTCTCATTAATCGAAACCACTTTCCTTTGCGCTGTTCAAGATTCAAAGTACAACTTTTGTGGTTTTTTTATTAACTTTCCCACAAATAGCCATGATTCGATGTTCCCTTAATATAATATATACATACATACATACACAAACACAATATAATATTAGATTTCAGGCTCATTGAACCCTAAATATGCATTGGAAGCCGTTCCTTAAGATTCTATTTGTAATTACTTTATGTGGTCAAAATGGGCATGGTTGTAAAGATATGCACCTATTGTCTTTGAAGGTCATGAAGTGTAATTGATCACTACAGTGAAAGTAAAAAAGAAGTACAACTAATAGTTGATTGTTTTGTGTGTATATATTTTCTAACCAACATGTACCAATTAAATAATAAGTGGATATACGCCTTGGGATACAAGAGTCGGTTAAGAGACCAGATACACTATAGGAAGATGAAGCCCGGCAATAAAGTGACTCTTATGAAGACCAAGGGAGGTTAAGACCAAAGGATCAAGTGTTGTAACATGCCACCACAAGCTAACCGTCAAAAAGACATAAAGCTTAATTGGACCGGAGAGTGTTAAAATGCGATGAAGACAAACCATTGGTCAACGGATAAGCAATCTGAGTTGTGTTACGTACGATCTCAATCCCAAGCTGTTCTATGCGTTGATGAAACACTAGATTGACCACAAATATATGGTACCAAAGTTATCACAACATAAAGTGAAAGGACATGCACAAGATTAACATAGCTAAAATGATAATTACACAACCCATCGAATCTCAGCTGCTGTATAGGCAAGAGATTAATACCGAGTCTATGTACCTAGATCTTTCCACCATATGTTGTTTTTTTGGGAATTCCAACTTATGAAGTTGTCTAAGAAACACATAATACCTGATCATTTGGACAACCAGCCTAGTTAGCAACAATAAAGGCATAAATGCTTGCCAGATAGTCAATCCATGAGAAACAATACCTATAACATACTAAAGAATATCTTCGAACACAATCAATATCGTTAGGTAGGCATATGAAGAAACTTAGAGACCTTACTAATGACATATGCAATCTCTTGTAGATCTCACTTACGACATATTAAATATCTAGATAAAACAAGACTAGAACTAAAGGTCACCGATATTGTTGTTGTATAACAAAGGATCATCCAAAGGAATGCTAACTATAAAGATAAGTGATGTTCGAGAGCCCAATTATTGGAAAAGATCGGTACTAAGGCCAATACGTTGTAGGGTATGAGGAAAATCTCCTGCTACGAGAAATGAAGAATGTCTTTAGTGTATGTGGCATGAATCCCCTAAAAGGAATTCAGGATACCAAGTCCTTAAGATCAAACCGAGTGTGTCAACAATTGAACAACTCTAACACAAATATTAAAGAATAGCAGTGTCAACAATATATAAAAGGGTGTAGCAAGTCACAAAATCCTGACAATAGATAAAATAGAAGTATTATATATGTACCGGAGAAATCAACTGTATGTAAGGTAGATGATAACTTAGAGAACCTGACCATGATCAGTTCTTGTTTAAGGGCACAAAGAGTCATTTTGAGAAAACAAACATGAAGCTGATGAGTAGAGTCCTTTTGATTGTGTCATATCTTTAATAACTCTACTGAAGAAATGCATTGTTGACATCTATTTGCCTAATATAACACCCACAAGAGAAACCACAAATTAAACTAGCATGATAGTAGTCGATTTAACAACCAGACTTAAGTATTCTGTGCAATTGGTACCCTTGGTATGATACTATGATGAAAGTCATTTGTAACAATTCGAGATTTTAATAGACTAATAGAACTTCTAGGATGTTGTTGGATCATCTAAACACTTTTACAATCAACAATGTTAGCTTGAGGAGGAACAAACATCGGCACTAAAGTAGGATTAGAGTGTAGCTTATCAATGTAACTACACATACATATAACCATAACAACCTTTTACGTGTCTGGAAAAAAGTATTTAGTTCTGAGGTAAGATCAAAAGAGATACAAAAAAGAACACGACATGGGAAATGTTCGGGTTGGCGAGTCTGGGGGAGTGACCACTAGTTAAAGGTCGTGGATGAGAAATAGGTGGGGGAGTGCAAAGTCGATCAGAGAAGGAAGGTGTTAGTACACTGCGGTTTATATCCACAAGTTGAAGATTGCCAGATATGAAGACTTGAAGACCAAAGATCACTAGCTAAGTAATATGCAGTTGAGTCAAACAAAAATTAGCATCTTTTTAAGAGGAATATTTTCGAACAAACGAGTTTATGCAAAAAGGGCATGAATCTTTGAAAGGAGTAAAAGTGACGAAAGAAAAGCTAATTGTGTAAGGGAAGATGCTTAACATATCAGGCAGTCCATATGCTCTTTAATCAACATAAAATTACACCCATCACCCTTAATTTCTCAATTCTTAGATTGCACAAATATGATTAAAGGGTCAAGTTATCCAACATACTGTAAAATAAATGAGAAGAGTGAGAAAGATACAAAAAGCACAATGGATCACGAAATATAAACACAATGAGTCAGAAAATATAACACAGTGCCGAGAAATATAACACAATGCCGAGAAAAAAACACAATGACATAACACAAATTCTAAAAACTACAAGCTAAAAATCCAAAAAGCGAAAACCTAAAAGCTAAGATTGTAGAGTTCGATGACACGGTTCCAATTCCGTTTCAATGAGTTCATTTGAAGTTCGTTTGATACCATTTCTTACGGCTTTCTATTTTTTCCCCTGTGTATTTGATCATAACTCTATAATTAAAATCAGTAGTTGGACTCAGTGCAACAAATATTTATTTTTAAGGGAATAAAGGTGGACAAAAGGAATATGGTTCACAATATCATCATATTCTAAATGATCGTAACTTTTGAGAATCCGTTTTAATTTAAAAAATGGATCACAAAGGTGTAGATGAGGAATACAATCTATAATGCAGAGAGTAAAAATTATACTTGTGGTTTGTAACCAACATAAACAAATTAGATAAGTACTCTATATGAGTGTTGAGATACAAAAGTAAGCTAAAAGAGACTAAATAAACTGCATGAAGATGAAGCTTAACAGAGGCTGCAATAAAGTGCTGTATAAATATTTTCATATATTCTATTGCTTGATTTATATTCTGGGAGTGTCCCGGGTTGAGAAATCTGATGTGACATATCAATTTTACATACGAATAGACTGATGCGATTTACAGTTACATGCAGGAAAGCTTCATGTAGCATCTAACCTAAAACAATTAACAATGTATCTCCAATGTTAACGTCTAACCTTAAACAATGTATAACTCTAATATTAAAACATAACCTAAAACAATACACAACTCCAATGCTAACACCTGTTGTAAATAAAATTCATATTTACGGGTTTGAACATAATTAATGACTTGCCTATACATGATTAATGAATAATCTGAACACTTTGTGTTTTTTTTTTCTGTATGAACAAAACCCCACAAAAAATAGTCGTTTTTTTTCTCCATTTTTTAAAAGCACTGTGGTACTCGTTGGAAAAATAATAAAACGCTCGTTAATTTGGTTGTATTTTTTCTCCGTTTTTTATATAGCACTATGGTATTCGTTGGAAAGATAATAAAACGCTCGTGAATTTGGTGTAATTTGTTTCTTTAAAAAATCTCGTATATAAAAGATATTAACGTTAAAAATTATGGGAGGAAACATGAGAGAAATAAATCTAATTTTATTTTTAAATTCTTTTTTTCCTAAAATATTTCAATGCCACATGGCATCTTACATGACACTCTCAAAGAGGAGAATGACTATATGAGTGCCATGTATGATTTAGCCCTTTGAAATATATATATATATATATAGATGTGGCCTTATAATCATTTATCTAAAAAATGATCAATGACTTAAATACCCCTATTGCTTTAACTGGTCTTTATGTGATAGACGTAATTACCCTTAACCATAAAATAGGGTTTCCCCTTGGGTGTATAAATAGAAATCATTAGGAGAGATTAGAGGCTAATGAACACCTTTACTTACACACACAAAACCATCCTCCCCTCCTCTCTATAACTGAGATCTTTGATCTCCTTAAGTCATCCTAACTGTACACCCTAAACAGGAACCCGATCAACGTAATCATCCTGTCATGGCATCATCTTCCCTATCATCCTTTACTTTTCTAACGGTATGTCTGATTTATTATTATGTTTATGTATTATGTTCAAGGAATTTATTAACATGTGGTATCGAAGCATATGTTGATTATATAAATTCTAATTCGATTTGCAAAATTAAATAATGATTCGATAAATATTGATTCTTGGTTTTGCAAAATTAATCGAAATCCTTAATGTTTTGTCAAATTTTTGATTAATTGTTTTGTCAAATTAATGGTTCTTGAATTAATTGTTTTGCCAAATAATGATTCAATGTCTGCAAAATTTTCTTAGATGTTTTTTGTAAAACCTACTATTAAATAATGGTTTTATAAATAATAAAAAAATGGTTTGAACTCCATGACAAAATACTGAAGATTATTAAAGTATTTTGATTTAATCACGAAAATTTGATATTATTTGATTTAATTTAGCAAATCACTAAAATCGCTATAAATTGGTTAAAACCTGGATTAAAAATCTGTTTCCTAAAATTTTCGGAGTAACTTAATCTCCAAGTTTTAAAAGTAAATGTTTATTATAGTTTTCGAAATATTTTGGAGATTTACTAAAAACCTGAAATTAATTGAAACAGATTTTTTTCAAATCCCTAAATTATAGCACTTATGGGTATCATAGTTCTCAGACTAATTGTTCTCGGATTAATATTTTCTAAAGGGAGTTCTCAGACAGGTTTGCGGATTTAAGGTTCATGGACAACCAGTTCTTGGTTTTCTGTTTCCGAAATAAAAAATTCGAGAACCTAACAACAAAATCGAGAACCAATACAAAATCTGAGAACCAACATTAAATTCAAGAACCCTTGTATTTTTTGAAAACTGATTTGTTTCTCCAAGAACCTAACTAATTTTCGAGAACCTAAGGCCACCCGAGAACTAACTATTTTTTAGAACTAGAAACAAGGTCGAGAACTAACTATTTTTTCGAGAACCTCCTTGGTGTTTCCGGGAACTAATTGTTTCCGAGAACTCATAACTTTTCCGAAAACATGAACCTACTAATTCGGAAACCCTTAATTAGTTTATTAGTTTTCTAAAACCTTACTTTATATGTTTTTTCCAAAACCTAAATCAATAAACACATTGCTTTACTTTGATAACACTAAGATGGTCCCACTTCTGCCCAAAGGTAATGTGCTACAATTAACCTTGTTATCAAGTCTAACTAAGCATAATGAATTCATTTTGCCTGATTATCACTACCGCCCAAATATGATGTGTTACATTCATATCTTGCAAAACTAATTTGTGCCTAATAAAATAAGTGTTCCACTTCTGCCCAAAGGTGATGTGCTACACTTAATTGCACATCATGCTTAAATGATTTCACTTCTACCCAAAGGTGATGTGCTATTATTTAAGTAGAACTTTTAATTAATCTATTATATTAGGTGTTTATAATAGATGTTATCACAGCTTCCTTAAAATTAATGGTCCTTATTTCCACCAGCCTAAGTCTTATTTATCCCATAGGTCACTCTAACTTCTTCCCTTATCTATGTATCTTATTCTTCTCGAACTAAATCCACTGCAAGTCCAACATGGGAATTGAAACTCCGACTGGTGCTAACTGTGCTTCATGGAAGGACTCTCTTATGCTCGTTCTAGGCATGTTAGACTTTGACTATGCCATAAGTGAGGCTGCCCCTCCTGAACTCACTAACAAAAGTATTGTTGCTTAAAAGGTTGTACATGAGAAGTGGGAGAGGTGTAACAGAATGTCTCTCATGCTCATTACCCCAAACTATGTAGCTAGTGATAACAAGGCTGTCGAACCACGAAGAGTCTGTGGTTGATGATTAATGTTGTAGTTGATTGAAAAAATGTCACTTATGAAGAAATAGTTAATTATGAAGTTTAGTGTTTTTGTTCATTTTAGATTTTTGGTTTGAAATTTGTGAACCACAAGGTGATTCAAGATTATAATTTGCAAAAGTGAAAAATAAAACTTGATTAACAATAAAAACTTTGAATGTAAATAGTTGATTGTAAACAATAATAATAAAATGGAAATCACACTGGCTTCGATAAGCATCCTAGAGTTCTATCACAATTTGGGTTGGATCAAATGCTTGCAATGAAGACTAACGAGTTAATTATTTCAAAGATGGACTAAACTACACTTCATTACTCTAGAACATATGAACCCTAATAGCAAGTTAAAGCATAATTAACCGAATTCATTTACTAGTAATTGGCGCAAGAAACCATCATCAAAGAGAATTCAAACAAGATTAACGCAATTAACTAGCTTGTTAAAATCACAATTAAAAAGAAGAGTAAATTCCTTTTTGAGTCCCTGTGTTTTGTCGATTTTAACTACTTGAGTCCAACATTTTGATTTTTAACATTCTGAGTGCCTACGTTTTAATTTTGTAACCCTTTGAGTCCAATTTTGTAACGACGTTAATCAAGTCAGTTAAGTACAGGGGTATTTTTAGTCATTTAACACCTAAGTACAACTTTCTAATGCATGATGTATAAGGAACAAGTCTTTAATGCATAATATATATATACACACATATAGACACACAACACATTTCTCTCTCCCACACAATCTGCACACACTCTTCCTCAACCCTAACCCAATCGCCCACCACCATCAACCACCACTGCCCCTCCTTCAAGCATCCACCACCTCACCACCGCATCCCCACTTCAACCATCCCAACTCAAAAACCCTAGCCACTCTCGCTCTCTCTCTCTCTAACAAGACCCGTCACTCTGTCTCTCTAAACCTCTCTCTCTCTCCTCCCCGCTCGTCTCTCCCTCCCTCACCCCTCTTTAGCAGCGGCCGACCACCACCGTCATTGGTGGCGGCGGCGTGATGATTTTCAGACCCAAATAGGGCTGTGAAGGTCCCGATTGTTGTGGGTTTGTTTGGTTTTCGGAGTGGAGATGACTGATGGTGGCTGTGGTGGTATCAATGATGGTGGTTTTAGCTCCGATGGTGAGGGATTTTGGGTGGTCGTTGTGGTTCGGTAAGGGTGTTGGTGTTGTGGTCTGCAGTGGTGGTGGTTTTGGGCGACGAGTGGTGGTTACTGTTCGGTTTATGGTCAGGTCTGGGTTCGGGTTATGGTCAGGTCTGGGTTCGGGTTATGGTCAGGTCTGGGTGTTAATCGGGTATAAAAGAGGTTAACAAGGAGGGAAGGGATGCCCCCAAGCACGTAATTAGATCTGAGATATGTAATGTAATAATTATTTATTAAATATATATAATAAAGTATTTTAATAATTATTTATTTTTAATGGTAGGGGTATTTTGGTCATTTCATAAATATTAACAGAAAAAATCTAACAGAGTTAGAAAATTGGACTCAAACCATAACAAAAATTAAACACAAGCACTCAGAATGTTAAAAATGAAATTGTTGGACTCAACTAGTTAAAATCAAGATAACTCAGGGACTCAAAAAGGAATTTACTCTAAAAGAAATAACAAAAATACCCAAATGTTCAAGAACCCTAGATTACAAATCTACACCGAGTGACTCCAAGAAGATTAGCCGCTCATGGTGATTGGAACTTCAATGATGATGGAAGGACTAGGAGAATTGTCCATGCGAAAAAAAGAAGGTCCGGCCCCAAGTTGATCGATATCATCAAAACCTTCCCACACTAGCACTTCCGCGCAATAATTCTACCAAAGGTGGCCGTAACTATAACGGTCCTAAGGTAAAAGAATCGGAATTGATCGATATATTATTAGATAGTGTCCATAAATATCATAATAGGTCCCCAAAGATAACCCCTCCTTGAACAGTGGAGTGTTGGAGTATTTCTATTGATCGGTCATGTCATATAGGCCCGAATTGGACATGAGAGGCGGTGGTTTACCTACGTCGGATGTTAGCGGTTCGAGTCCGCTTATCTCCAACTCGTGAACTTAGCCGATACAAAGCTATATGATAGCACCCAATTTTTCCGATCGGAACAAGTTGATAGGATCCCCCTTTTTACGTCCCCATGCCGTTCAATGATGATGGAAGGAATAGGAGAATTGTCCATGGAAGGTTTTGGGGATGAAAGGTTTATCAATGGTGTTTTAAGGTTGGTGATTGGTGAAAAAAGATGGAATAATGATGAATCTTGAATGATTTTGGCTTAATGGGGTGATTTGATTGTGATTTGGGAGTAAAGGATTATGACTAATTGTACCCAAAGATTGATCTTTATAGCCTAATCTCGAGACAATGGTCAAATCCCACATAAAATCCATAAAAATTGCTTTGAAATCGAAAATAAATGTGTTTGACCAGAGACCCCGTAGGCTACGCCCAAATGGCCGTAGCTACGGGGTTGGGCGCGTAGCCTACGCCCAAAACATCAGTAGGCTACGCGAATGAAGTGCTAACTCGAGTTTCTGCTATCTACGGGCTATCTACGCCTTCCTTACGAGTTGGCTACGCCCAAAATGCCCGTAGGCTACGCTATAAGTCTCTTTTTGTCCATTTTTCTTCCATTTCTTCCACCCGAATCACTCTAGCTTCCATTTGAGGTCCCGTTAAACTCCCAAAACACACTTTTGACTTTGTTAACCTGCAAAACACGAATCTAATCAAAGTAGTGTGCTCATAATTCCAAAATTGCATTAAAATACAATCTTAATCCCGAAAAACCTTAAACTTTCACCCACGTATCACATCCCCACACTTATCTTTTTGCTTGTCCTCAAGCAAACTTATTACACTTTCACAGTTTCAACACAAAACGCATTTCCTATCCTCAAACAAATTAAGTTAAGGTCTAATGTCATACCCGGTTCCTATGTTTTTCTACAATCAAGACTTCTCAACTTTAATGAATATTTATTTACAAAACTCAAGTGGTTACCCAAGATTAGCTTACCTTTTAAAGCAAACAAACTATACACATATCCCTCACAATATTTTCTCCACTCGGTTTAATTGACTAGTATTGATGTACTAGTATATATGGGGTACTCTCAAAACCGATTATAATGCACATGGATATGGTTGCAACTTAATCGCACTTCACCAAATTACACAAAAGTAAACACAAATCAAAAGGTCTTTAAAGGGTTGTAACATGGCTGGGCGAAGGGTATGAAAGGGATCTTTTAAAGTGACTAAGGTGATTAAAATTCGACTTTTATTACATCAAACAAATAAACTAAACAAGACGACAAACCAACTATTCCCATAAGGCAATGTTGCGCCTTTTTATTCACTAATAACTACAACATATTTTTTTGTTTTCCGAATATAACTTCCATTCTTTTTTTTTTCAACATTTCTCTCTCTTTTTTTCAAACTATTTACAATGCAAAACAACATCCTACAATTGAATTCCATCACTCGGGTTAAAAAATGAAAAGGCTAACGGGTAAACTGGGTTATGGGTGGTCAAATGAAATGGTTAAGGCTCAAAATTGGTTGACTAAGGGATATTGTAACGGGTAAGTGAAGATAAAAATGGTTAAAAATAAAAAGGTTCAACCTAATGCCTTGATCATTCTTGTGTTCACTTTTGGTCTAGGGTGGTAAACGTATCAAAGGTGCAAGTTCTACTGTATGCAACTATAATGGCACACTCAATTCAAAAGAACACAACATGTAAAAATAGATAACATTTTATAGAGTGTAACATGTGGTGGCTCAATATCTCACATGGAAAAATACATAGATATATGACATGCGTGCAACACATCAACCTTTCAAGTAAACTATTCCCAAATAACGACCCACAATTCTTTTTGCTAAAACTCGTTGAGACTTATCATGTAAATTTTTTTTAAGAACCTGACCATGACAAAAGACCAAATGGTTCATACCATATCGTGTTGATTTAGTTACTAGCACTTTTTAGAGTGCCCAAATGAGGACATTTTAGAAAAAAATTTCAAATTTTCTCCCCCATCCCCACACTTAGAGTCCAACATTGTTCTCAATGTGTAGTGTTTAAATAGCGGGATTTCAAAATGCTTAAATTTTTATTTCGTCTCCCCACACTTAGAGTACACATTGTCCTCAATGTGTAGGGAGAAACTAAAAGCGTGCATGGGAATGTGATGACCACCCAAGAAAGACTCACCCCCGGAAGAAAATAATATTCC
This sequence comes from Ambrosia x helenae, assembly GCA_030844895.1. Classification (NCBI taxonomy): domain Eukaryota; kingdom Viridiplantae; phylum Streptophyta; class Magnoliopsida; order Asterales; family Asteraceae; genus Ambrosia; species Ambrosia x helenae. Next base: position 3,131 of record JAUTDX010004311.1, on the reverse strand, counting down.
ATCCACTTATTTCTAACTAAAGAACCAAAAATAACGTATGGCTTAGGTGTCAAGTTTCATCAACATCAAAGATGGACTAAACTACACTTCATTACTCTAGAACATATAAACCCTAATAGCAAGTTAAAGCATAGTTAACCGAATTCATTTCCCTAGTAATTAGCGCAAGAAACAATTATCAAAGAGAATTCGAAACAAAATTAACGCAATTAACTAGCTTGTTCAAATCACAATTACAAATAAATAAGAAAAATACCCAAATGTTCAAGAACTCTAGATTACAAATCTACACTGGGTGACTCCAAGAAGATTAGCCGTTCATGGTGATTGGAACTTCAATGATGATGGATGGAATAGGAGAATTGTCCATGGAAGGTTTGGGGATGAGAGGTTTATCAATGGTGTTTTAAGGTTTGGTGATTGGTGAAAAAGATGGAGTAATGATGAATCTTGAATGATTTTGGTTTAATGGGGTGATTTGATTGTTATTTGGGAGTAAAGGATGATGACTAATGTCCCCGAAAGACTGATCTTTATAGTCTTAATCCCGAGTCAATGGTCAAATCCCACATAAAAATCCATAAAAATTGCTTTAAAAATCAAAATTAAATGTGTTTGACCAGAGACCCCGTAGGCTACATCCAGAATGGTCGTAGGCTACGGGTTGGGCGCGTAACCTATGACTAAAACATCCGTAGGCTACGCGGATGAAGTGCTAACTCGAGTTTCTGCTGTCTACGGGCTATCTATGCATTCCTTACGAGTTGGCTACGCCCAAAATGCCCGTAGGCTATGCTATAAGCGTCTTTTTGTCCATTTTCTTCCATTTCTTCCACCCGAATCACTCTAGCTTCCATCCGAGGTCCCGTTAAGCTCCCAAAACACACTTTTAACTTTTTTAACATGCAAAACACAAATCTAATCAAAGTAGTGTGCTCATAATTCCAAAATTTCATAAAAAATACAATCTTAATCCAAAAAACCTTGAACTTTCACCCGCGTATCACTCATGAAGAATTCCATAAGTCCTGTTATCAGGGGAGCAATCCCAGATTCCTAACTGCTAAGGATTTTTTGGCTTCTGTGGAGGAACAATTTAAAGGAACGTCTAAGGTGCATGCTAACACTCTCATTCTGAAAATGGTGACTTTGAAGTATGATGAGATTAGCGGTATTCGTGAGCACATCATGATCATGAACGACATGACCCGTAAGCTGAAGGGATTAGACATGGAGACCAGTGATGGTTTCCTGGTGCACTTTATCATGACCTCTCTTCCTGCAATCTATGAAGCTTTCAAAGTCAACTATTATACTCAGAAGGATAAATGGTCGATGAGTGAGTTGATTGCTATGTGTGTTGAAGAGGAAGAATGTCTGAAGCTGGAGAAACCGGCTGTTGCTTACCTGATGATCGGTAATTTGAAGAAAAGGAAGGGAAATTTTAACAAAAGGAAGTTTCTAAGGTCCCTAAACATAATGCAAGTGCCTCCTCCAGCTCTAAGAAACTCCAATGGGAAGCCTCACTGCAAGTTCAGTCGTAAGACAGGACATAAGCAGAAAGACTGCCCATAATTTAAGGAGTGGCTGGCTAAGAAAGGTAATGATCTTTTCATGATACTTGAGTCCTATAATTTAAATGTTCCAACTAACACATGGTGGTTTGATTCTGGTTCTATGGTTCATGTAACCAACTCACTACATGGTTTCCTTACAATCCGGAAGCTGGAAAGAAACCAAAGAACGCTTAAACTGGGAAATGGAAAGGAATTAGTCGTCGAGGCCGTGGAAATCTTACAATTAATTATGAAAACTGGTTTATGTATTAAAATTTGTGATACCTTATATATATTCCTGAGATTACTTGGAATCTTGTATCAGGACCAAAGTTAGACAGTTTGGTTATGATGTTTCTCATGGTCATGGCAAACTTACTATTTCTTTTAGTTCTCAAGTGTTTAGTCGTGGTTTTCTGGATGGTGGTCTTTATAAATTAGAACTAGATGATGAATTTCCGGATCTTTGTTGTCATATAATCTTGATGACACACTAACAAAGAGAAAACGAAAGCGAGACTTAGAAACTTCATCCATGTTGTTGCATCAACGTTTAGGCCACATCTCAAGAGAACGTTTAATTTGACTAATAAAGGATGAAGTTTTACCACCTCTCGATTTCAATGACTTTGGAACATGTGTCAAATGCCTTAAAGGTAAAATGACATCAGCGAATAAAAAAGGTGCCTCTAGGAGCTCTAATTTATTAGAACTCATTCACACTGACATTAGTGGCCCTTACCCTATCGCTGGAATCTCAGGACAATAGTTCATTTATCACTTTTATTGATGATTATTCCCATTATATGTACTTGTATCTAAATAACAAAAATTCTGAATCACTTGCAACCTTTAAAGAATATAAAGCTGTTGTTGAAAAACAACTTAATCAGCAAATAAAAGTTGTGAGATCAGACATAGGAGGTGAATATTATGGCAGACATACTGATGGGGGTCAGGCTCCTGGTTCATTTTATGAGTTTTGTATGGACCATGGGATTGTGAACCAACACACCATGCCCGTACTCCTTGGCAGAACGGTGTAGCTGAGAGAAGGAATAGGACCCTAATGGACCAATGTACGAAGTATGTTAGCCAACATAATTTTTACCTCTATTCCTTTGGACTGAGGCCTTAAAAGCAGTTGTTCATATACTAAATAGAGTTCCTTCAAAAATCTGTCCCTAAAACTCCTTATGAACTTTGGACAGGAAGGAATCCGAGTCTAAAATATGTGAAATTATGGGGTTGCATTGCCGAATCTAAACTTTATAATCTTTTTTTTAAGGAAACTTGACCCTAAAACAATTAGCTGTTTCTTTATCGATTATCCCTAGAACACAAAGGTTTATCGTTTCTATTGTCCTTCCCATACCACTCGTATTGTAGAAACCAAACGTGCTGCATTCCTGGAGGATTTTAAGGTCAATGGGACGCATGAAGATCCTTATGAAGATCTCTAAGAGGTACAAGAGGCGGGGGGGGGGGGGAGCTCGTCGCTTACATTAACTCCGATAACTCCTCTTGCACCCAACACTGCACAACCTCCATCTCACTCAGAACTCACAGCTACTC
>JAUTDX010004310.1:0-50174 GCA_030844895.1 Ambrosia x helenae | reverse complement strand
TATCGGTTCGGTATTCGGGGCTCAATGCAGAAAAACCTTATAAACCAAGGCCTAATTTTGTTAAATACGCAGAAGAATGACCTCGACCTGGTATGATGGTTAGTCTTCTGCGTATTTTAACAAAATTAGCACCCGGTTTATAGCGTTCTTCCATTAGTTATCCATTTCTTCTTCACCCGGCCTCTACAGCCATAGGGCGTCTTTTAGGTTCACCTTGGCTTTTTCGGATCAGGGCCTGGCTCATCTTGTAGATGATCTCGTCCTTGATACAAAAGTCAATGTGGAACCAAAGACTCCATAGGGTTGCCAAGATGGACGAAGAGAATATGGATAAAGTAAATGGAAGAACCTTATAAATCAGATGATAATTTTGTTGAATATTCAGAAGACTGGCCATCATACCAGGTCGGGACCAGTCTTCTGCTATTCAACAAAATAGACCCTCAGTTCGATACAGAATCGGTATCGGTTCGGTATTCGGGGCTCAATGCAGAAAAACCTTATAAACCAAGGCCTAATTTTGTTAAATACGCAGAATAATGACCTCGACCTGGTATGATGGTTAGTCTTCTGCGTATTTAACCAAAATTAGCACCCGGTTTTATAGCGTTCTTTCCCATTAATTATCCATTTCTTCTTCACCCGGCTCTACAGCCATAGGGCATCTTTTGGGTCCACCTTGGCTTTTTCGAATCAGGGCCTCGCTCATCTTGTAGATGATCTCGTCCTTAATACAAAAGTCAATGTGGAACCAAAGACTCCATAGGGTTGCCAAGATGGACGAAGAGAATATGGATAAAGTAAATGGAAGAACCTTATAAAATCGGATGATAATTTTGTTGAATATGCAGAAGACTGACCATCATACCAGGTCGGGGCTAGTCTTCTGCGTATTTAACAAAATTAGACCCTCGGTTCTGTACAGGATCGGTATCAGTTCGGTATTCACGGCTATATGTAAAAGAACCTTATAAACCAAGGCCTAATTTTGTTAAATACGCAGAAGATTGACCTCGACCTGGTGTGATTGTCAGTCTTCTGCATATTTAACAAAATTAGCACCCAGTTTTATAGCGTTCTTCCATTAGTTATCCATTTGTTCTTCACCCGGCTCTACAGCCATAGGGCGTCTTTTGGGTCCACCTTGGCTTTTCGGATCAGGGCCTGGCTCATCTTGTAGATGATCTCGTCCTTGATACAAAATTCAATGTGGAACCAAAGACTCCATAGGGTTGCCAAGATGGATGAAGAGAATATGGATAAAGTAAATGGAAGAACCTTATAAATCGGATGATAATTTTGTTGAATATGTAGAAGACTGGCCATCATACCAGGTCGGGGCCAGTCTTATGCGTATTCAACAAATTAGACCCTCGGTTCGGTAAAGGATCGGTATCGGTTCGGTATTCGGGGCTATATGCAGAAGAACCTTATAAACTAGGGTCTAATTTGGTTAAATACATAGAAGACTGACCTCGACCTGTTATGATGGTTAGTCTTCTGCATATTTAAGAAAATTAGCACCCGGTTTATAGCATTCTTCCATAGGGCGTCTTTGAGTCCACCTTGGCTTTTCGGATCAGGGCCTGGCTCATCTTGTAGATGATCTCGTCCTTGATACAAAAGTCAATGTGGAACCAAAGACTCCATAGGGTTGCCAAGATGGACGAAGAGAATATGGATAAAGTAAATGGAAGAACCTTATAAATCGGGTGATAATTTTGTTGAATATGCAGAAGACAGACCATCATACCAGGTCGGGACCAGTCTTCTGCGTATTCAACAAAATTAGACCCTCAGTTCGATACAGAATCGGTATCGGTTCGGTATTCGGGGCTCAATGCAGAAAAACCTTATAAACCAAGGCCTAATTTTGTTAAATACGCAGAAGAATGACCTCGACCTGGTATGATGGTTAGTCTTCTGCGTATTTAACAAAATTAGCACCCGGTTTATAGCGTTCTTCCATAATTATCCATTTCTTCTTCACCCGGCTCTACAGCCATAGGGCGTCTTTTGGGTCCACCTTGGCTTTTCGAATCAGGCCTCGCTCATCTTGTAGATGATCTCGTCCTTAATACAAAAGTCAATGTGGAACCAAAGACTCCATAGGGTTGCCAAGATGACGAAGAGAATATGGATAAAGTAAATGGAAGAACCTTATAAATCGGATGATAATTTTGTTGAATATGCAGAAGACTGACCATCATACCAGGTCGGGGCTAGTCTTCTGCGTATTTAACAAAATTAGACCCTCGTTCTGTACAGGATCGGTATCAGTTCGGTATTCACGGCTATATGTAAAAGAACCTTATAAACCAAGGCCTAATTTTGTTAAATACGCAGAAGATTGACCTCGACCTGGTGTGATTGTCAGTCTTCTGCATATTTAACAAAATTAGCACCCAGTTTATAGCGTTCTTCCATTAGTTATCCATTTGTTCTTCACCCGGCTCTACAGCCATAGGGCGTCTTTTGGGTCCACCTTGGCTTTTCGGATCAGGGCTGGCTCATCTTGTAGATGATCTCGTCCTTGATACAAAATTCAATGTGGAACCAAAGACTCCATAGGGTTGCCAAGATGGATGAAGAGAATATGGATAAAGTAAATGGAAGAACCTTATAAATCGGATGATAATTTTGTTGAATATGTAGAAGACTGGCCATCATACCAGGTCGGGGCCAGTCTTATGCGTATTCAACAAATTAGACCCTCGGTTCGGTAAAGGATCGGTATCGGTTCGGTATTCGGGCTATATGCAGAAGAACCTTATAAACTAGGTCTAATTTGGTTAAATACATAGAAGACTGACCTCGACCTGTTATGATGGTTAGTCTTCTGCATATTTAAGAAAATTAGCACCCGATTTATAGCATTCTTCCATAGGGCGTCTTTTGAGTCCACCTTGGCTTTTCAGATCAGGGCCTGGCTCATCTTGTAGATGATCTCGTCCTTGATACAAAAGTCAATGTGGAACCAAAGACTCCATAGGGTTCCCAAGATGGACGAAGAGAATATGGATAAAGTAAATGGAAGAACCTTATAAATCAGATGATAATTTTGTTGAATATTCAGAAGACTGGCCATCATACCAGGTCGGGACCAGTCTTCTGCGTATTCAACAAAATTAGACGCTCAGTTCGATACAGAATCGGTATCGGTTCGGTATTCGGGGCTCAATGCAGAAAAACCTTATAAACCAAGGCCTAATTTTGTTAAATACGCAGAAGAATGACCTCGACCTGGTATGATGGTTAGTCTTCTGCGTATTTAACAAAATTAGCACCCGGTTTATAGCGTTCTTCCATTAATTATCCATTTCTTCTTCACCCGGCTCTACAGCCATAGGGCGTCTTTTGGGTCCACCTTGGCTTTTCGAATCAGGGCCTCGCTCATCTTGTAGATGATCTCGTCCTTAATACAAAAGTCAATGTGGAACCAAAGACTCCATAGGGTTGCCAAGATGGACGAAGAGAATATGGATAAAGTAAATGGAAGAACCTTATAAATCGGATGATAATTTTGTTGAATATGCAGAAGACTGACCATCATACCAGGTCGGGGCTAGTCTTCTGCGTATTTAACAAAATTAGACCCTCGGTTCTGTACAGGATCGGTATCAGTTCGGTATTCACGGCTATATGTAAAAGAACCTTATAAACCAAGGCCTAATTTTGTTAAATACGCAGAAGATTGACCTCGACCTGGTGTGATTGTCAGTCTTCTGCATATTTAACAAAATTAGCACCCAGTTTATAGCGTTCTTCCATTAGTTATCCATTTGTTCTTCACCCGGCTCTACAGCCATAGGGCGTCTTTTGGGTCCACCTTGGCTTTTCGGATCAGGGCCTGGCTCATCTTGTAGATGATCTCGTCCTTGATACAAAATTCAATGTGGAACCAAAGACTCCATAGGGTTGCCAAGATGGATGAAGAGAATATGGATAAAGTAAATGGAAGAACCTTATAAATCGGATGATAATTTTGTTGAATATGTAGAAGACTGGCCATCATACCAGGTCGGGGCCAGTCTTATGCGTATTCAACAAATTAGACCCTCGGTTCGGTAAAGGATCGGTATCGGTTCGGTATTCGGGGCTATATGCAGAAGAACCTTATAAACTAGGGTCTAATTTGGTTAAATACATAGAAGACTGACCTCGACCTGTTATGATGGTTAGTCTTCTGCATATTTAAGAAAATTAGCACCCGGTTTATAGCATTCTTCCATAGGGCGTCTTTTGAGTCCACCTTGGCTTTTCGGATCAGGGCCTGGCTCATCTTGTAGATGATCTCGTCCTTGATACAAAAGTCAATGTGGAACCAAAGACTCCATAGGGTTGCCAAGATGGACGAAGAGAATATGGATAAAGTAAATGGAAGAACCTTATAAATCAGATGATAATTTTGTTGAATATTCAGAAGACTGGCCATCATACCAGGTCGGGACCAGTCTTCTGCGTATTCAACAAAATTAGACCCTCAGTTCGATACAGAATCGGTATCGGTTCGGTATTCGGGGCTCAATGCAGAAAAACCTTATAAACCAAGGCCTAATTTTGTTAAATACGCAGAAGAATGACCTCGACCTGGTATGATGGTTAGTCTTCTGCGTATTTAACAAAATTAGCACCCGGTTTATAGCGTTCTTCCATTAATTATCCATTTCTTCTTCACCCGGCTCTACAGCCATAGGGCGTCTTTTGGGTCCACCTTGGCTTTTCGAATCAGGGCCTCGCTCATCTTGTAGATGATCTCGTCCTTAATACAAAAGTCAATGTGGAACCAAAGACTCCATAGGGTTGCCAAGATGGACGAAGAGAATATGGATAAAGTAAATGGAAGAACCTTATAAATCGGATGATAATTTTGTTGAATATGCAGAAGACTGACCATCATACCAGGTCGGGGCTAGTCTTCTGCGTATTTAACAAAATTAGACCCTCGGTTCTGTACAGGATCGGTATCAGTTCGGTATTCACGGCTATATGTAAAAGAACCTTATAAACCAAGGCCTAATTTTGTTAAATACGCAGAAGATTGACCTCGACCTGGTGTGATTGTCAGTCTTCTGCATATTTAACAAAATTAGCACCCAGTTTATAGCGTTCTTCCATTAGTTATCCATTTGTTCTTCACCCGGCTCTACAGCCATAGGGCGTCTTTTGGGTCCACCTTGGCTTTTCGGATCAGGGCCTGGCTCATCTTGTAGATGATCTCGTCCTTGATACAAAATTCAATGTGGAACCAAAGACTCCATAGGGTTGCCAAGATGGATGAAGAGAATATGGATAAAGTAAATGGAAGAACCTTATAAATCGGATGATAATTTTGTTGAATATGTAGAAGACTGGCCATCATACCAGGTCGGGGCCAGTCTTATGCGTATTCAACAAATTAGACCCTCGGTTCGGTAAAGGATCGGTATCGGTTCGGTATTCGGGGCTATATGCAGAAGAACCTTATAAACTAGGGTCTAATTTGGTTAAATACATAGAAGACTGACCTCGACCTGTTATGATGGTTAGTCTTCTGCATATTTAAGAAAATTAGCACCCGGTTTATAGCATTCTTCCATAGGGCGTCTTTTGAGTCCACCTTGGCTTTTCGGATCAGGGCCTGGCTCATCTTGTAGATGATCTCGTCCTTGATACAAAAGTCAATGTGGAACCAAAGACTCCATAGGGTTGCCAAGATGGACGAAGAGAATGTGGATAAAGTAAATGGAAGAACCTTATAAATCGGGTGATAATTTTGTTGAATATGCAGAAGACAGACCATCATACCAGGTCGGGACCAGTCTTCTGCGTATTCAACAAAATTAGACCTGGTTTATAAGGTTCTCTGCATATTGCCCCGAATACCGAACCGATACCGATACCGATCCCGTACCGAACCGAGGGTCTAATTTTGTCGACCCTCAGATGTACATCAGTTGGGTTCTTCTGAATAAGGTCGGCGAAACCGAGAGGGCGAACGACTTTATGGGGTTTGACACTCTATGGCGTCGTCTCTTTGACATAGCTAAGGAGGAATCTTACCGGGAGTTGATGATCGAGTTTCTGTCGTCGTTCGAGGTAGTGGATCCATCCAGAACCCGAACCCAACTGAGACTAGTCGCCCCATCTGATTCGGTTAGCGAGGCATTGGCAGGTGATTGCTGCGGTTTACATATAAAAATATTTTAAGGTTTCACAATCTGGTTTTAAAAATGGAATCACCAATCTAAACCACACAACACGGCAGTGTACCGGTCGTAGTGTAGTAAAGTCGATAAGACCGAGTATCAATCCGTGGACACTGATATGCAGCCCTCGATACTAAACCTCTATCGAGTCCTAGTCTATATGAAAGAGCATGATTTTTAACTAGCAAGTAACTAAAACGATAAACAAGTAAACAAAAAATAAAATAAAATAAGACAATAAATAAGCAAGCAGCAAGGATAAGAGATCTAAGAGTAAACGCTCACGAAAGAGGAAAGCAGAAATGGGGAGGATGGTTGCCTAGACTGGGAATCCTACTGATAAAGCTGAAAGCTAACGGGAAATGGATACTCGAATGATTACCGGGATCTACGGGTATAACCAACTCGGGAAACACTATAGTGTCTAGATCTCCTCTCGGTCTCACTAGAACAGTAAATGAAATCCTAAGCGGTCATGAAGCTCACCGGATAAAGAATGGATCACCTCTCGGTCTCACCAAACATACAAGTTTACGCACCCAAAGATTAGATCTCCTCTCGGTCTCACTAATCACGAAACACCTAATGGTATCAAGGGGTGAATCTATTCCTAAAGGTAAATGTTTGGGAAAGCGGATAAAAAGGATACCGGGAAAGAAATTCACTCTCGTGCAATATCTAACCAAATAAACCAATAAATCCTAACAAACCCACAACCTATCTCCTCTCGGTCTCAAGGTAGGTGACAAACCCAAAACGATGTTAAATACGCAATTTCTAGATCCTAAGTCAACAAGTCAACCCATCAAATCATCACACAAAGCAAATGATAAAAATATGCGACTTTTAATTTAAAAACACCAAGTCAATAAACTATAGCCACATATGAATCTAAAAATATAACGCAAACATCATCCGAGTAATAAATCACAACAAAAACCAACAAAGTTTAGATTTTTATACATAAACTAGTGTCAAACGAGTACCAAATACCAAAGACAATCAACTAAAATCAAGATTCATCCCAAGTCTAGACAACCAAATAAAATCTAGCCAACCATAATAATTAAAGAAATAAAAATAAATTTAAAAGGTTCACAAATAAAAATCATAACGAGACCAAAATATACCAAACCAATAAGCACCGTAGTCGTCGCCCCTCTTTGTGACCTTTCAACTTCTTTTTTTTCCTTGTATTCTTGTGCACACACTCACTCTCGTGAAACACTTTTCAATTATTATTTTTTTTTTTGACAATTAATTCAGACCAAAAATTCCTCCTTTCCTTGATGTCAGCTCACTGCTCATCTTCTATTCTTTTCCTCCCTCTCTCCAACGTCACTTTCAGCTCTTACATTTTTTTTTTTCTATCACCTTTCGCCTCCTTCTCTTTCTATTTATAGTCTCCAGCCACGAAGCTCACAACCTAATTTCTTTAAATGGGCCGGCCCAACTCCATTCACATGACATTTTATTAGACTTTATAGGCCTAGCTCAATTTATGTTGTAGTTAAGATGAGGCCTAAAAAATATGTGATCCATGTAGTCCAATGTTCATCTTGTATTGGCCCGGGCCCAATAGTTCCTACACCACAAAAGTTTAAATAAGAGACCAGCCCAATTTAAATAGTGATTTACATGGCCCATTTAAATATTTAAAATTTAATGAGTCTCAAATTTAACTTAAATGCACCATTTTAGCTCGTTTATACTTAAAAGCTTTTAAATAGCTAATATGAGCCAATAAAGAGTAATATTTAATAAAAACTAACTCATATATTAATTAAAATGTAGTGAGTATTGATATAAATATATGTATATTTTAGAGCGTATCAAACATCCCCACACTTATTCATTTGCTTGTCCCTAAGCAAATATCAAACAACACATCATACCTACACTTAGACCAAATAGGACTAACATCTAGCAAGGCCTAAGCAAGCCACAAATCCTAAGGACACAAAGAAATCACAAGACTTACAACGGTCAAGAAGCATATGGTCCAACTAGCCAAATGTGATACCATTTTTTTTTTTAAACATGGGATAACCTAATCAAGCTTCACTCCCCATCAAGATTCCAACCAAACCAAGCAAATACCCCTCACATAGATCACTCAACTCTCGGTGTATATCAATCATAAAAGTGATCACTCGATACCTAAACACGAAGCTTGAGACACATAGGCTTGTACAAGGATCAAATCTCCACCTAAATGGCTTGGACCAACATTAATCAAGAGGACTTATGGGTAGGCTAGGGCTAAGGGTAGGATATATTTGGGAAAAGTGGCTAAAAAGAAAATAAATCCGGAAAAATAAACTCGAGATATAAAAATAACTAAGATGGGAAATTTTCACCCATATCTAACTTATTCTATTTTTTTGTTCTTTTTTTTTTCTTTTTTTTTCGAACTAAACAATTTATTTATATACAACTAGAACAACTTTTTTCTCTCTCCTTTTTTTTTTTTTTTTTTTTTTTTTTTGCAACTTTCTTTTCCTTTTTTTTTCAACCACAAAACTAAAACTAAAACCCGGATACAAAAATAAAAGTGGCACATAGGGTAGACAAACGAAAGGGGAGAAAGGCTCAAAGTGGCGACTAAGGGTGTATCGAAAGGGTCAAAAAAAATGAAAAACAAAAAGAATGGAAAAAGGCCAAGATGTGGGTGATCCTAAATGCCTCTATCACGCTAATGCCAAGTCCAAACCCAAGGTCTAAAAATGTATCATGATGCACAAGTTCTGTAATCAAGCAACAAGTAGGTAGCACTCAACAAATGAAAGTGAATGTCATAATACTCAAATAGGCTCAAATCCTCACTATCAAGTGTGGGAATGGGATGTCGGTAAAAGCTAAGAGTGGTCTTCCTAAATCAGGTTTGTTTCACTATCATAAGTATCCCAAAAACCTTTTTACTTCAAAAACCGACTAGCTGGACCTACTTTACTATCGCGCAACTTAAAGAAATCCCGTGCCCCCAAGAAATGCAAACCCACATCGACCCGCCTTCAGCTTACGTTTTACAATGGCTAAGGCGTGTCTTCTGTGTGTAATCAATCGCCTCGGGACTTGCAAAAACTTTTATTATTTCTTTTTGTATTTTTCAAAATTTTTCACCTTTTTTTTCATTTTTTCATTTTTTTTTTGGAAAATATAGCTTCTTTTTTTTTTTTTTTTTTTTGAAAATATAAATTTTATTTATTTACTCCATCCCCACACTTAAAACGCACATTGTCCCCAATGTGTGTCAAAAGTGACTAACATAAAACTAAAATAAGAAAAAGAGAAAAGGAAAACTGATACTCCCCTGACAAAAATGCGATGAGCTGATATGTGGGAGCATCCTAAAAACGTGTAACTGCCGGCTCGATCAAGCATAACCAAATAATAACCTGCATGACAACTCAAATGCTCGCGAATCGCGACAAACACAAAGAAACAAACCGTTAATAATAATATGGCTTGAAAACAATCTCCCCCGAATGGAGATTGAGTACGAGGGAGATGTTTCTACACCATCTTTTTTTTTTTTTTTTTTTTTTTTTTTTTTTTTTTTTTTTTGCAATTTTCAATATATGAACTCAAAACAAAGAAAAGATAAAAATAGAAATAAGCTCAACTAATATGTACACTCGGGCTAACACCCGAGAATAAATCACAACGAACAAACCTATGGAGGGTGAAAGGAGACTGCCTCGACCTCGCAATCTCCACCCGGACCACGGATATCATGCTTCAAACCATGGTCAACTACAAAAACATGATCATCCTCAACCCTCTTGTTCGATCCCCAACCAGTCCACCTATGGTTAATATTCTTAACTGGTTGTTTACGAACATCCAACACTTCTTTTGAACGAATCTTTTCAAGTTCATGATCCAAGTGAACTCCAATAGCATCCACAACCTCAAACGGGTCCTCATGAGTACGACGCTCAACCCCAAACACAACTTCATCATCCCCCGCACGTAGCTTCAGTTTCCCCTCACTCATGTCCACAAGGGCTCTCGAGGTAGCAAGGAAGGGACGACCTAGAATAATCGGAATGCGGTCGTCTTCCTTCATATCAAGCACGACAAAATCGACAGGGAAAACAAACTTATCCACTTTGATGAGTAGATTCTCAATAATACCCCGAGGGTATTTTGTCGATTTGTCGGCTAACTGTAAGCACATACGTGTGGGCTTCAAACCTCCTATACCAAGCTTAACAAACAAGGAATATGGCATCAAATTAATGCTGGCTCCAATATCTGCGAGGGCATTCATAACAGACAAACTGCCGATCGAACAAGGAATCGTGAAACTGCCAGGGTCGGTCATCTTCGTCGGCAGTTTATCTAAAATAACAGCAGAACACTCTTCACTCAGTGTCACATGGGAAAGCTGTTCCAACTTCTTCTTGTTGGAAAGCAGATCTTTTAGGAACTTCCCATACTTCGGCATCTTTTGCAGCACCTCAATGAATGGAAGGTTTACCTTGAGCTGTTTGACAAGCTCAATAAACTTCCCATATTGCACCTCATAACTCTGCTGTAACAATCTGCCGGGATAAGGAATACGAGGTGTGTATACTCTCGGTGGTTCCTTCAACTTCACTTCCTCTTTCTCTTTCTGAGGCTCCAGGGGCTGTGCGGTACTTGCTGGGACTCGCCTAGTAGGGTGCACCTTGCCTTGGACCTCCATCTCAATCTCCTCATCGACCGGCTGCTCAACAATAACTGTCGGTTCAATCACAACTGCTCCCCTACCACTCCTGGTGGTCACTGCCATCACCTGCTCCTTTGGGTTCTTCTCGGTATTGCTTGGAAGACCTCCAGCTTGCCTCTCATTCAGACGCTCTGCTAACTGACCAACAGTCCTCTCGAGATTCTGCATCGCGGTACTCTGACTCTTCAAGAAAGCCTCGTGCTCCCTGAATGTCGTCTGAGTCTCCTGGTATCTCTTCTCATCACGAGCCATGAACTGTGTCATCAACTGCGACTGCTGTGCCATCATCTCCTCTAGAGTGGGTTTCTTTTCTCCTCCACTCGGGCCCATATCCTGTCGGGGCTGCTGAAACAAACTCTCATGCTGAGATCTCAGTGGGAACCTCGGTGGGTTTCCACTCTTCCAACTGGAGCCAGGATGATTCCTCCAACCAGAATTGTAATTATTACCATACGAATTCTGGTTCGCATTCTGAACATAATCAACCTGCTCCTGATGCCCAACAACAGCAACTGGACATGCGACCGTGTCATGCCCTCCTCGACATACCTCACACTTCTGCTCGCTCTTCTTCTGCATATCCTTCATCATCTTCGTAAGAGCCTCGACCTGAGCTGCCAACAAAGTGGTGGGGTCAACCGTGTGAACTCCTCTCTGAGCGGGTGCAGCTGGAGTAGTGTCCCTAGACTCCCTATTCTGATAGCTGCGCATAGCTATCTCCTCAAAAAGCTGAACGCATTCAGTGGGATCTTTGGTGTTCAACAAATTGCCACCAGCTACAGTGTCGAGCTTGTCCCTGGTAGCCAAAGTCGTACCATGATAGAACTTCTCGACCAATGCCCAGTCCTCCATCCCGTGATTAGGACACCTGTTCAACAACTCCTTAAAACGCTCCCACGTCTCATCAAACGACTCATCAGCACGCTGCCGATACTCCTGGATCATAGTCCTCAAATGAGCAGTCTTGGAAGGAGGAAAATATTTGTTAAGGAACTTCTCCTGCATCTCCTCCCAAGTACGAATGGAGCCTGCTGGAAGGGACTCCAACCAGCTCTGGGCACGATCAACTAAAGAGAATGGAAACAAACGCAACTTGCACGCGTCCTCTGTCATGGTATTGATTTGAAACGTGTCACAGAGACGATAAAATCGAGAAAGATGAGCGTTTGGGTCCTCATTTGGCAACCCATGAAAAACACAAGTAGTCGAAATCAACGATATGATCTGAGGTGGAATCTGCCAGTTGTTTGCCTCGACAGCGGGTCGGGCAATACTGGACCTAGCGGCACCCGTGATGGGTCTCGCATAATCTGCTACCACACGGCGTGGTCGCTCCTCAGCCATGGTGATATCTGGCTCAACCTCTAACTCCTCAGCTACAGTAGATGCCTCTGGTGCAAGGGCGGCCTCCGTCTGGAATATCCACGCAAGACCGAAATCCTGCTCGTGCCCCGTATCTGGTGCTAGATGCTCCACAACACGGTGTCGCCTCCTACTTCGAAAAACACGCTCCGGTTCTGAAAATGCAAATAGCTCAGCTGGTCCCTGTGAACGGGTGTGTCGCATGCACTGACAAGATAAAACGGTAAAATCACAACTAATAAACGAAAATAAAAGAAAATAAAAATGAAACGGCTAATCTAACACACAAAAACCAAACTCATGCAAAGACAACAAATAAACTAAGGCACGCAGAAAAACCTAAAACCAAACAAGACATAAAAATACGACTAAACTAGTGCGGATATAAACAAAGAACGAATGACTAGATCCCCGACTCGGGTCATTCTCGAAGTCGCTAGTGTCCCCGGCAACGGCGCCAAAAACTGATTGCTGCGGTTTACATATAAAAATATTTTAAGGTTTCACAATCTGGTTTTAAAAATGGAATCACCAATCTAAACCACACAACACGGCAGTGTACCGGTCGTAGTGTAGTAAAGTCGATAAGACCGAGTATCAATCCGTGGACACTGATATGCAGCCCTCGATACTAAACCTCTATCGAGTCCTAGTCTATATGAAAGAGCATGATTTTTAACTAGCAAGTAACTAAAACGATAAACAAGTAAACAAAAATAAAATAAAATAAGACAATAAATAAGCAAGCAGCAAGGATAAGAGATCTAAGAGTAAACGCTCACGAAAGAGGAAAGCAGAAATGGGGAGGATGGTTGCCTAGACTGGGAATCCTACTGATAAAGCTGAAAGCTAACGGGAAATGGATACTCGAATGATTACCGGGATCTACGGGTATAACCAACTCGGGAAACACTATAGTGTCTAGATCTCCTCTCGGTCTCACTAGAACAGTAAATGAAATCCTAAGCGGTCATGAAGCTCACCGGATAAAGAATGGATCACCTCTCGGTCTCACCAAACATACAAGTTTACGCACCCAAAGATTAGATCTCCTCTCGGTCTCACTAATCACGAAACACCTAATGGTATCAAGGGGTGAATCTATTCCTAAAGGTAAATGTTTGGGAAAGCGGATAAAAAGGATACCGGGAAAGAAATTCACTCTCGTGCAATATCTAACCAAATAAACCAATAAATCCTAACAAACCCACAACCTATCTCCTCTCGGTCTCAAGGTAGGTGACAAACCCAAAACGATGTTAAATACGCAATTTCTAGATCCTAAGTCAACAAGTCAACCCATCAAATCATCACACAAAGCAAATGATAAAAATATGCGACTTTTAATTTAAAAACACCAAGTCAATAAACTATAGCCACATATGAATCTAAAAATATAACGCAAACATCATCCGAGTAATAAATCACAACAAAAACCAACAAAGTTTAGATTTTTATACATAAACTAGTGTCAAACGAGTACCAAATACCAAAGACAATCAACTAAAATCAAGATTCATCCCAAGTCTAGACAACCAAATAAAATCTAGCCAACCATAATAATTAAAGAAATAAAAATAAATTTAAAAGGTTCACAAATAAAAATCATAACGAGACCAAAATATACCAAACCAATAAGCACCGTAGTCGTCGCCCCTCTTTGTGACCTTTCAACTTCTTTTTTTTCCTTGTATTCTTGTGCACACACTCACTCTCGTGAAACACTTTTCAATTATTATTTTTTTTTTTGACAATTAATTCAGACCAAAAATTCCTCCTTTCCTTGATGTCAGCTCACTGCTCCTCTTCTATTCTTTTCCTCCCTCTCTCCAACGTCACTTTCAGCTCTTACATTTTTTTTTTCTATCACCTTTCGCCTCCTTCTCTTTCTATTTATAGTCTCCAGCCACGAAGCTCACAACCTAATTTCTTTAAATGGGCCGGCCCAACTCCATTCACATGACATTTTATTAGACTTTATAGGCCTAGCTCAATTTATGTTGTAGTTAAGATGAGGCCTAAAAAATATGTGATCCATGTAGTCCAATGTTCATCTTGTATTGGCCCGGGCCCAATAGTTCCTACACCACAAAAGTTTAAATAAGAGACCAGCCCAATTTAAATAGTGATTTACATGGCCCATTTAAATATTTAAAATTTAATGAGTCTCAAATTTAACTTAAATGCACCATTTTAGCTCGTTTATACTTAAAAGCTTTTAAATAGCTAATATGAGCCAATAAAGAGTAATATTTAATAAAAACTAACTCATATATTAATTAAAATGTAGTGAGTATTGATATAAATATATGTATATTTTAGAGCGTATCAGCAGGAGATGACCTATGAGGTATGTTATTTCAAGTATCCGTCATTTTATTATTATGTTCCCAAAAGTTGTTAATATTACAATTATTTTTTGCAGGAATTTGCTGTTGCTTCGGGGTTGTACACAGCCGCAGAGATTCATACTGGTTTGTACCGGGACGCTGTCAAGATGGTGGATAGGCCGACCCTGGTCAGTTTTTGGAGGTACATCACCACTTCCAACTATTATTTAGAGCATGTGATCGCCACCTCTATCGCAGCACGGGGGAACAGCCGGGAGAAGGTCAACCAAAGTGACCTTTTCTTTTTATACTGTTTGATTATGCGGCGGCCGTGCAACCTAGTCGCGTCCCTGGTGGAGTACTTTCAGTGGTCGCACAAGCGCCAGGCTCGCGCACATCTCCATGGCATGACGTTCATCACCGTCATCGCGCGTCGTCTGCCCCCTGTCGCCAGAGACTGGCCTCCATCTGTCGCCCAAGATCCCATCGCTAGAGCTCAGTGAGGCTAATGCCCGGAGCATGGGGATCCTGATGGAGGTCGAGAAGTGAGTACATCGGTTTCGATCCCTCGGCACCAAGAGGCCTTTTGAGCCGGCCCCCCTTCCTACACGCGATGATATACCGGCCTACCTTGAGTTGCGTCCAGGAGTACCTCTGCTGGTGGACCAGGCGGGTCACGGCGACGATGCTGACGCTGACGACGATGATGGCCCCCCACCTCCGCCGCCACCACAGCAGCAGTACCCCCGTCACATATATGATGACCTCACTCCTGTTGCGCGTTACGTGGCCGATGATATTGATCGCCGCATCGGTCAGGTATAGGAGGTTCAGCAGTTGACGATCGAGGCGATACAATCGCTGGCGGGGCATTGGGGGATAGGATTACGCGATCCACCAGGGGGTGGACCAGCACCGGGGGGCCCACCACCGCCATAGTATCTTACTTTGCATGAGTGTTTTTTCAGTTGTATATTTTTTTTTGGTATGTACACACTTATCATTATATTTGCAGTTCATCTTTTGTTTATACTAGTGGGTTTACCCGCGCGTTGCTGCGAGGTTTAAATAAGACCCAACGACAAAGCATACACACTGGCTAATTTTTTTAATAAGATGCCTATAACTCCTTTGTAGTGCAAAAAATGCGCATCATGATAAATTTACATATAACTCCTTTTGCTTACAAAATTGAACAAAAAAATCCATATTTTTTTCTGTTAACAAACTATAAGCAAATGTTGTAGAAGCATAGCAAAATACAACAATAAGAACAAAAATAGTAGACGCCACATGTTGTAGAAGCAGGGCAAAAAAAAAAACAACAATAAGCACAATAAAACTGTAGACACAACTAAAATAGTTCCTTGTAAAACATCAATACCCGATAGAAATATTAGAACCTACATCAACATTAAATCACAAAGACTTGATTACCTGTTAAGTAAACATGAGGCCTGAGGAAGAAAGCAGACACATAGAAGAGTAATGGAAGCTATTGAGTAACAAATTCAACTTCAAATGCACTGAAAAATTAAAAGACATGAATGAAAAATTAGTGTATAGGAAAAAGAACAATCGTAATTTGATTAAAGAACATTATGCTTTTAGTTGAGAGTCTATGAAGATGAGGCACAATAAATAAGTAGCGCAATTGAAGGAGAATGACATTCAATAGTAGTGAATGCGATTGAATTGAGAAACCATTTAATTGAAAGACGATGAAGGGCCTTGAGAAGAAAACGAAGAGAACAATTTTGGTGACATAATGGCAAGTATGGAAGAAGTTTTTATGTTTTAACTATAAAACCATGATCAAATTACAATCATGCCCTTAAAAGCATCTTAATTGTGACAAATATTCTTATTATACCCTTATGAATTAAGGTTGATTCAATTGTACATATTGCTTTGGTACTTAATAATATAGTATAATAGATAAGTGAATGATATTTCAAGTTATCCATTCATGTGCAAATCATAACTTATTGATTAGTTGGTGGGTAATAAGGGAGGACTATGAAGTGGTTTATAATAATGAGAGGTTTCACAAAGTTAACGTGGTCATCTAATTCTCTATAAATGGGGGGTTACAAGTTTGAAATGATATTAATTGTGTATTACACACATATACAATAAGCATGATATGTTATACACAAGGGGCAAAAGGGAAGGAAATAACCAAAAAATAGACATTTGTGAAGAGTCTATTCAACTCTCATCTTAAAATTATGTTGAAATTACCTTATTGGGCATGCTTGGTACTTAATAAGGTAATAATAATAAGGTAATAATAAAATAATAATAAATAAATAAATAAATAATCCAGAAGATATATATGTATATCCAAATGTAGAAAAAAGTTATAAAAAATCTATGTAACTAAAAATTAATTAATATTAATATACATTTCAAGAGATAGCAAATTGTTGAAGCTTTTTTAGCTTCTCTGACCCAGTAAGTTTAAGACGACGTCGTAGCGGAGTTTGTGTTTTGTTTCACTGGTGACACTATACCACCTCCTTCCATCTTCAAATTGAATTGGGAAGTTGAGGAGAATGAATGTTTTTTAATCAGAAAGAGAAAAAGTTTTAAGGTGAGATCTGTGTTAACTTAAGAATGATGCTTAATGAATACTCAATGGAAATAAAAGTTGATAAATTTTATTTTAAAAATTAAAAACCACTTAATAAAATAATGAAGCATTCTTTATTTAAGTAACAATACTATGAAAATCTTTCAAAGAATCAAACCTACCAAAAAGATAAAATCTTAGCCACCTCAAAATTTTATATATCCATAAACATGGAAAAAATAGCTATGAAAAAATAAAAAATAAAAGTAACTTAACATTAAGTAATTATATTTAGATGAATAAAGGGTATATAAAAATAGTTAAAATCATTAATATTGGACTATATGTTTAAGAGTTGAAGGATTAAACTTCAGGATTAATATCATACAATGAATCTGGCAGCTGGCTATAGCTCCAAAAAGCACCATAAGATCAGCAAAGAGTCTTGATCACATTTGTAACAACTGAAAGTGTCTTTATTGCACTCATTTTAAACAACTAAACTCTGCAAACATAACAAAATTATTAAAGGTATACATTAAAGATAAACCTGGAGTGGTTTTCAACCAATTCGAATCGAAAAGTAACACAATGTAATAATCAACATGTAGTTTATAGATTAACAATTGTTATACAGAATTAGAACCGAGAGAAGAAACCTGGACTACTGGGGTCCCTCCGGTTCGCGTTGAACATCATAAACTGCAAGAAGCATTAGCGTCTCAACTAAACGAAGATGCAACAATCAACACTAAGTAACATTGAAACAAAAATCGATAACAATACCTTATCTACAAAGGTAGAATGTGAATAGAAAAGAGATAAGTAAAGAGATAACAATGAACTAAACATGTGCATTGAGTTTGATAGAAACTTATTAGAGAAGATAGAAGGTGAATAGTAAAGAGATAAGGGCAAGAACTTACATACATCCCTGCCATTACTATCAATGGAAGTTTCTTCATGGAATGGAATGGAATTTGTTATGAATGATTAATATAAATAAAACACAGTCAATGAATAATTGATTAGGAGAGCTCTTCATATGGCCTAAGAGGGAAGGTGAAGGGAGTTAGGGGTACTATAGGAATGATATTTTTGCTTTTAACTAAAAACCAAAGATAAAATTACTCTACTAACCCTCTAATTGTCTTAATTGTCCTCAATATCCCTATAATACCCTTATGAAATAAGCTTTATTCTCTTATACTTGTTGTTTTAAAAATTGTACCCATGTCAAAATTCTAATATGGTACATCACTCCTCCTTTATAATAATGTATTATAAATTATAGATTATATATGTTTGTTTGTTTTGATTGGTTGTAATGCTTCTTTCGAATCCGTATAATCCGTTTGAATGTTTAATTGTTTAATAAACCTTAAACTCATAAATAATAAATGAACTAACACCAAATTATAAATGGCAAGCCAGTAAAACCAATGAGATCCAAACAGTAAATATCCGATTATAAACATTAAAAAATCACTCAACCCTTTCAATTCCAAACCAAATAAAGCTTGCATGTTCTGAACTAAAACAACGTCACATTGACCATCGACTGCAATATTCGTATCAAGTTTCGCTAGGTCGTTCAATCTTTCTTCGACGAGGTCTTCTCCGTGAATAATTTATCCAGTCACAATGACAATCGAACACTTTATTAATAGGTTAAAGTTGGGATTACATGATTAATTATAGTTTGATTAGGGTTATTACGTTGTTTTTTAAATTTAAAAAACTTACAATAGATAAAGACTCTAAATAAATAAAAAGGTTAAAAAATAAAAAAGTAAAAAAAAAAACACGGGTTATTATGTTGTTTTTTAAATTTAAAAAAATTACAATAGATAAAGACCATAAATTAATAAAAAAGTTTAAAAAAAAAAAAACACTTCAAAATAAACCAAAAAAATCCAAAAAAAAAACCCAAACCAAAACACTCCCAACATCAGAATGTCCAGATTCATTCTCCCTGTTGCCAAGCGTTTCACTTTGGCCAAACCATCCCAGCACATGGAGGTGTACGTTGTGTGGGTTCTTTCACAAAATCCAACCAATCATATTTTTTCTACTTGTTTTTAGATTTAATTTTAAATATGTTGTTTCTTGTGATCTAACAAGTTGTAACGAATAAAAGACAAATAGTAGAAAAAGCTTATGTATGCACCAGTGCAGGGGATAGATGTTTTGTTGATATGGAAAGCAAGCACTTCCACTACTCTTATATGCATTCAGTGGTCGAACACACATTTTTATAAAATAATACAATATCTAAAATGTTATCATTTTTATAAATTTGTATTCATGTTTGGCCTTTTGCTCCCTCATTCTTCTATAAATATGTACCGAGGAGAGTTGAAGTATCAAACTACAAAACCAGAAATCTACTTTAAAACATGGAAGTTAAACAGAAGGAGGTTGTTCGCCCCGTATCAAACTTCCATCCAAGTATATGGGGAGATCAGTTTCTGGTATATGATTGTTGATTTGTAAATATAACTCTAGTTTATTTGTGTTTGTTGTGAATATTAAACTTATATGTGTGTATGTAATATGTAATAAGTAGAAGTATCATAGCATAGTTTATAAGATTAGGCAAAGTAGTATATGGGTCAAAACAAATGAAGCGAAGGGATCATGGTCAAGGCTGCAAAACATCAAGTCTGGATGCACATATTGTTTCAAGACCACATTGATAAGCTGCAATCTGATCAGAAAGGAAGGCCAACGTTCGAAGGATATTTCAAGTATTTGAATGATGCAAAAGGACAACTATATCCCTACGGTTAAACTGATTATTTTGGCGGGATTCAAACCGGTATGAAGTAGCAGTTATGACGGTTGAGGAATAGACACAACACTTCAAGACATTTAAGAATGAGAGACGCGGCACATTATCAGATTATCAAGATTGTCTCATTTTACACAATCCTCTCGTTAATAAACTTCCAGAATTCTATTGTATTCTTTGTTTCTTTCGAATCATATACATTACTTTCAATCATATAATACAGTTTGTTCATATATTGTGACCGTGATCATTGAAACAATCAATATTGTCCGCTGCGAATTCAGTTTCTGGGCCAACAAATCTGGTATCAGAGCAAGGTTTCCTTGTTCAGTTTCTGTAACCGTAATCATATGTTAGTCTGTTTCCTTTGAGACTTCTGTTTCTGTTCTTATTGTTTTGTTTCTCGCATCAGTTTTTTTCTGTTGTTGATCATACTGTTTCATCACAAACTGTTTAGTCTCTAATCAGTCACAAAACATTACGGTTCTGTTCATAATCATACGGTTACTTGTTGTCAACACACTGAATCAGGATCTTTGGCACATCATCTGTTTCCAATCATATCTATATATTCCATCTAAATTCGATCAGTTTATTTCATAAAAGTATTCAGAAAGTTTGTTATAGTTTTCTGTTTTATTACACGGTCACATCAGAAAGTTCTATTGTCTTGAATAATGTCCGAATCATCAAGGATTTCCTACTTGGGTCCTAGGCCACAATATCTGGCACGCTATAGACGAAAGAAAGAGAGACAAGCGGAACTAAGAAGAAGGGGTATTGAAACAAGGAAGTGCTTTTATTGCAAACAACCGGGTCATTTGATTGGTGTTTGTGGCATAAAGGAGAGGAATGAGGGTGCACAATTGATAAGAGATGCCATCAACACCGGGATATCATATTATCCCGAGAAGTCATTTGGAAATGGTGAAGATTACATTCTTCAAGGATCCGATATTGGTTTGTGGAAGAATCTTTGGTATGTAAGTCCTAATCTACAAAATCATATTGCGGGTAATTTAGATTTCTTTCTTAAATTAAAGAGATCTTTTGGGGTTGAAAGCAAGATTAGGAATGAGTTTGTATTCATAAGGGGGGTTGGAATTGTTAGTATTACCGTTGAAGATCAACAATTGGTCATACCCAATGTGTTTTATTCAACGGATTTGGAAGACAACATACTAAGTCTTCCACAACTTTTACTACAAGGTTTTGTGGTAAAGAGTGTGGGAAATTTTTGTGTTGTGGAAAATATGTTCAAAGACAAAAGCATGCAATTCCGTTTCATAGAAAACACTAGTGAGTCCAAAGAAGAAATTTCGGCCATGTTGAAAATTGGTGAAGAGGAACATAATAAGATGAAAGATAGTTACATAAATGACTACTATGAGTCAATTTCAGCCGAGGCCGATTCATCTATGAAACAAATAGATGATGTTGTTAATAGTATAAATATTGACTCACTAGAAAAGTGCATTGAGTTGTTGGATATTATACATGACATGGAATTCCCTTGGGCACATAGAAACATTCTCAAAGGACCATTCATACAAATGGTTTCTTGGTTTCTAAAGGAATTCCTAGGAATAATGAATAGGCCAATCCCTCCAAGGTTTGAAAATGGAAAATATGTGGAATTATATGATTTGTATATAATGGTGCAAAGAGAAGGTGGATATAGAAGAGTTTCAACCTATGATATATGGGTTGTGATTGCAAAGGAATTGGGATTTGACTATGAGGACAAAGATATGATGCGAATCTTGTATGCACAATACCTTGATGTTTTAGATTGGCAATATTTAGTCCACAAGAATGCCCGGAAAACAGCCGCAAAAATGATGAATGAAAGGCATGAAAGTAGTCAAGTTAGAAGGGTAAACACATCACCAAACATGTCTATGGAAGCAACATCATCAAACAAAGAAATGAAGCCAAATGAAGAAGACTTTGCTTTGTACATGGGTGGTGATTGGAGGGCAGCAAAAAGGTACATGAAGAGAAGAAATTTCGACTTCACACAAGCCGAAATAGCCCTTAAAGAAGCCATAGAAACTCTACCAACAAGTCCCATGAGCCCTAGTTATATTTAGGGGCAAGTGTTGATTTGTAAATATAACTCTAGTTTATTTGTGTTTGTTGTGAATATTAAACTTATATGTGTGTATGTAATATGTAATAAGTAGAAGTATCATAGCATAGTTTATAAGATTAGGCAAAGTAGTATATGGGTCAAAACAAATGAAGCGAAGGGATCATGGTCAAGGCTGCAAAACATCAAGTCTGGATGCACATATTGTTTCAAGACCACATTGATAAGCTGCAATCTGATCAGAAAGGAAGGCCAACGTTCGAAGGATATTTCAAGTATTTGAATGATGCAAAAGGACAACTATATCCCTACGGTTAAACTGATTATTTTGGCGGGATTCAAACCGGTATGAAGTAGCAGTTATGACGGTTGAGGAATAGACACAACACTTCAAGACATTTAAGAATGAGAGACGCGGCACATTATCAGATTATCAAGATTGTCTCATTTTACACAATCCTCTCGTTAATAAACTTCCAGAATTCTATTGTATTCTTTGTTTCTTTCGAATCATATACATTACTTTCAATCATATAATACAGTTTGTTCATATATTGTGACCGTGATCATTGAAACAATCAATATTGTCCGCTGCGAATTCAGTTTCTGGGCCAACAATGATGAGGTATGGCACTATACAAAAATCGACCCCTAGCTATTTTTTTAATACTATGATCATGTACGTAAACCTTTTGATAACCTTCACATGTGTATTTTGTTACTAGTTTTCCTTGAAATCGATATAATCAATGATTAATATGCAAAAGAGTTATTAATGGATTTGATTTTTTTTCTCCAATATTGCTATCCGGTTGGCCTTCAGAATAATATAACTCTACGTATGATATAACTTTTAAATAAAAAAATTATAAATGGAAACCCCAAAATGCACGTGTTTACATATAATATAATTTTCATGGAAATTTCCTATGGTCTGGTTATATAAAATAATCCATGTGCATGAATGTAAGTCTACGTATGATCTAACATGTAAATGGAAAATCACCAAGTTTGAAAATTAAGAAAATAGACATGGAACCTAAATCCGGCACGACAAGGAAACTTTCCTTATGTACATTAAGGACTACAATCAAACGAATAAAAGGGCAACATATCCAAAGTATTGGCTAACACTTAGCCGGCACATAGAAAAGCGGGCTAATTCTAGGCCGACGGCTAAAATTTAGCTGGGTTATTACACACGTGTAACCCTTGGGACGTTTTCATCATTTATTTTTTCGGCTTAGGCTTAACTGCTTTAGCCTGTGATACTTATAAGGCATTGTCTAATTAGTTTAAACTAACTCAACATGTCTATATTTATTTGTTTTTCTTTTCGTGTCTTTTTCTTTGACATGACGGCAAAACAATTTAGCAAGAGGAGCATCCTACACTAGGGAAGCTAATTGAATGTTTAAAAGAAGAAGTGAGGAAACAAATAATGGTAGCGTTGGATGATCGCACCAAACATGCTAACTTGTTGAAGCTAGTCAGTGATATTCAACGCCTCGGCATCTCCTACTGCTTTGAACAAGAGATTCAGCAAGCTTTAGGCCATATATATGATGTATATGGTGATAAATGGAATGGTGGTAGTCTTTCAATTTGGTTTCGACTCCTCCGACAACAAGGATTTTTTGTTTCATGTGGTTATAGTGAATATAAGTTCAATTTATTAATCACAATGCAAAAGAAGTTAACAATTTTTGTATGAATTAAATCAGAAATTTTCAACAAATACAAGAAGAACGATGGAACTTTTAAGGAATCTTTGACTGGCAATGTTGAAGGCATGCTTGATTTATATGAGGCAGCATATATGCGGGTGCCAGGTGAAATTATATTAGAAGAACGATGGAACTTTTAAGGAATCTTTGACTGGCAATGTTCTTGCTTTTTCAAAAAGCCAACTTGAAAAAATTACAAGGGATCCCCTTCAATGGAATTGCACTCTTTCTCTTTCGAACCACATAAAGGAAGCACTAGTGAGGCCTATATGGAAAAGGTTGCCAAGACTAGAGACGTTGCGATACATCCCTTTCTATAAACAACAAGATTCACATAATGAATCGTTACTAAGACTTGCAAAGTTAGAATTCAACCGGCTTCAATCTTTGCACAAAAGGGAGCTTAGCCAACTTTCCAAGTATGTTTATTTGCTTTTCAAAGCATCATATACTATTATTTAAAACCGCATTCATTTGTGGTGTTTTTGTTCTAAATTTTTGTAGGTGGTGGAAAGATCTTGACCCTCAAAAGAATCTACATTATGTAAGAGACAGGTTGATTGAACTTTATTTCTGGGTGTTAGGTGTCTACTATGAGCCTCAATATTCTCGTTCAAGAATTTTCTTAACGAAGGTGATAAAAATAGCAACAATTAATGATGACACTTATGATAACTACGGTACTTACGAAGAATGTACATAAGATTTTTACCGATGCGATTGACAGGTATGTATTGTCTACACCAACATTAAGTCAATGACTAACATGCAAAATCAAGCTCTTAAAACCAAACTTCTTCATCAAAATTATAATTCATGTATACAATATTAATTGTAGGTGGTCGATTACCTGCATCGATGCACTTCCTGATTACATGAAGTTTGTATACAAAATACTCTTGGATACATATGGTGAAATGGAGGAAATCATGGCAAGTGAAGGAAAAGCATATCAAGTATACTACGCCAAAGAGTCGGTTAGTTTGAGTTCATTATATATGTATTATTCTTTTATACATAGCTTGATAGAACTTATCAATATGTGTCATTTCCCTTATGTAGATGAAAGAGTTGTGTAGAAATTACATGATGGAAGCAAAATGGATGAACGAGGGATACGAACCAACATTGAAGGAGCATGAAACAGTTTCATTTGTAACTGAGGCTTCCAAATGCTTGCACCTTCAAGTTTTATGAGCATGGGTGAGACAGTCACAGAAGAACCATTTAAATGGCCCCTAAGCTTCCCCCCTCTTGTAAAATGTGCATCTCTAATTAGTAGGATTATGGATGACATAAGTGGTTACAAGGTACGTTCAACATTAATCTTTATTCTATAGTAACTATGATATGATTAATGGTAAAATTCATGAATAAAACTATAGGAGGAGCGGAAAAGAAAGCATTTTGTGTCATCTATGGAATGCTACATGAAAGAACATGGTGTAACAGAGGAGTACGCCATTGATTTTTTCAACAAAAGAGTAGAAGATGCATGGAAAGATATGAACCTAGACTTGCTTACATGTAAAAACATTCATTTGGTTCATAAAATGCGTGTGATCAACCAGGCACGCGTTATCGAATCGATGTATAAATATGATGATTATTTAAAGAACGTTGGAGCGGAAATGCAAGATAATATCAAAGCTTGCTTCATAAATGCAATGAGGGTTTAAGTTCAGATGCTTCATAGCCTATCATCTCCTATAGATGGTGAAAATCTTTAAATAAGACTTGTTCGCGGAAAAATAAATATGGTACCAAGTGAGACCTAAAGCTGTATTTGTGTTTGGTACTTCTACATGGTCAATATGTATTTTAAGTTATGGTTTCTATTATCGTGGGTTTTAATAAAATCATGTGTTGATTTGAAGTATTTTAAGTTATGCAACTCATCACTCATAAGTTTAATAAAGAAATTACAAAACTAAGTTGCATCCATTAGACGGGAGATACTAGGTTAATATACCGGCAATGATACATTTAGTTTAAAATATAGTTTAGGTAACATTAATGGTTGCCCCACTAACAATTAATATCTGAGGAATTTAGGTTAAAAAAAAGATAAAATTATTAAAGTGTGGGTAGTTTATTTTCACATTTATAGTCATATAGATTTAGTAGGTGTAAAGGATTTAATACATCCTAAAAGCGATTAGATTATCAAAGCACTACACGAACACTGTATTTACTAAATATTACTCGATACTTTTATATTTTTTTATAAATAAGTAAAAACTAATAAGTATTAATAATAACTACTAATATTTGATAATTAATTGAGATATAATTATAATAGTTAGGGTCTTATAGAAATTTTTTTGAAAGGAAAATTTCATTCAAACACAAACGTCACAAACCGTTTTCAAAACAGGGACCACTAGGGCAAATGAGATTACATAAGTTTAGGGTCTTATAAAAGTTAACACTAGACTAGAAGATTTCTTTTATAAATTTGATTTAATTAATTGAAAATATGAGTTAATGCGCCATTTGATTCTTGAAAGTTGAAGAGGCGCCTTTAATGCGATTCCGATGGAACCGTATCAATTTAGTAACCGGCAAAAATTAATCAAAATTAGAATTAGTAACTGATATGGTGGATATAAACAAGACGAGTCTCGAAAGATTCACAACTGCATCATCACCAATGCCCTGCTTGAATATCGTACCACTTTCCCTTTGGTCCAATTTGTTCTGTAGACTAAAAACCATATTAGTTTAAACTGTTTTGAAACTTTCCATTGTTTTGGTGGTTTCTGTTTTGGTTTTGTTCGGCTAAATTGAATAAGCATACATCATATATATCAGCACCTACATGAGTATATGCTTTGTTTCTAATTAAATAAAAATCATGGCAATCGGACACTAAAAACGGATTTTGATGTTTACTGTAGTTCAATTAAATGTCGAATGATATGTATATGTGTATTTAGAAACGATGGTTTTAGGTGGTACTAAAAAGGTTTATTAAGTAGATTCAAAATATGATTTGACTATTATATAAAAGAAAGTTATATATAAAGTTGATTTATGAATAAGTATAACCAAAGACACTAATAGCATATGTTTTTATAGGTTTCATTTCATCTAACCTAAATTTTTAACACGGTTTTATAAAATAAGTTATATGCTATTATCTATTACTACATTTTATAAAGGCAAAATTACAGAAAACAACCTTTATGTATACCCAAAACTGTAGCTTTCACCTTTATTTTTAAAAAAGCTCGCTAATCAACCTTTACCTTTACTTTTTGTTGCGAAAATCATCCTTTGTAGCAAACTCAGTTTATTTTCTCTGTTAACTCACCTC
Source organism: Ambrosia x helenae (assembly GCA_030844895.1). Classification (NCBI taxonomy): domain Eukaryota; kingdom Viridiplantae; phylum Streptophyta; class Magnoliopsida; order Asterales; family Asteraceae; genus Ambrosia; species Ambrosia x helenae. The sequence continues at coordinate 23,070 of JAUTDX010004310.1, read as the reverse complement.
ACATGCAAAACATGTGAGGGCTTTTTGGTCTTTCTATATACTGACTTAATATTTATTATTCTTTAGTAAAGTTAAAAAAACCAACAAAACCCAAATCTCAATATCATTATCATCCAATCCTCTCTGTGCGTCCAAAGCGTAGAGAAATCAAGGCCTATGTCCAAACACATCTGATCAGAGGTGGTAATCAGGTCTATATATATGTTAAAGTTGGTTTTCAACATAACTTTTGGTCATTTGGTTAGGTGTGTCAGTGTTGGTTTCGAGTGTGTGTTCTAGAGAGTTCTGAAACTTGTATTTTCATTAATAACTAAACTTGTAAACGTTTTATCATCATTATATTAATGGAAATCATATTAAAAATGGATCTTTACGTGTTCTGATCTAATTATTATCATTTTGCATAAGGATTTAGGTTTCCGCACCTAGTTTGCTTATACTTGTGTGATCTTTGTGTTGATTTGTCAAAATCCGATCCTACAAAGTGGTATCAGAGCACTTGCTCAATCACACAACTGCAAATTGATAGTTATCAATCAAATTTTTCATCAAAAACACCTAAATATTTGCTGTTTTCCATGAACTTTACGTGAACATGGATATTGATTTATTTGGACTAGTTTTCACGGTTAAAATAAAAAATTCTTTCACAAAACTTGATCTCCTATCAATTCGATCAAAAACCTACTTATTTTCATTGAAATCCACCAACTTTTGCAAAATCTAGATCAAATTGGTTGATTTTTAAATAAAACTTGATTTTCAATTGGGTCGGGTCGAACGTACTTGATTTAGGTCGAAGGAGTCTGAGTTTTGGGTAGAAGGAGTTGTTTTCAGGTCCAATCAAGTCTATTTTGGTCGAATCAGTGTGTGTTTAGGTCGAATCAGTGTTGTTGATCTTCATTCGACTGTCTGGTTATTCATTCGAGCCTTCGAAAGGTCGAATCAGTTTGTTATAGAAGTCGAACGAGTTTACATCTGGTCGAATCAAGTTCTAGTCTATCAGTTACTCATTCTAACTTATTGTTTACGTCGAACCAAAGTCTATTTTGTTCCTTCGACCATTCGATAGGTCGAACTAGTTTCTTGATTTTCAGTTTTTCTAAGTCTTATTATCTCGTACATCATGGACAACATTTGGGGATTACCTATGACACCGAGTCCTACTATGACACAACCACAGCAACTACCTACTAACACTTGAGCCGTTGCAACTGAAAGAGGGAACACACAACCACCGTAGATACCAAATTACTAGGCAGTGTCGAGTCCATCACAACCCGCTGTTGCTCCTCCACACAAATGGCAGATTATTGGGGAGTTGCAGCAGCAGCAGCAGTTTGAAACTCAGACCGCCAATATATAACAACCTTGGTTAATGACTTATCTACGGGAAATGGAAACCGTCCGCCGAAGATATTTGATATGAGTGAGTATCATTCGTGGCATAGAAGGTTTAAGATTCATCTTGAAGGTATGGGTTTAGATGGTGGGGAAGCGTGGCAGATGATCATGAAGGGTTATGTGGCACCAATGATTATAAACACAAACACACCAATTGCACTTGATGACTTGAATGACGATGAGAAGAAAAAGTATGCAGCTGAGAAGAAGGCGTACTCTCAGTTATCACAAGCTTTGACTACTGCTTTGTTGCATCAGTTTGGACCATGTGCTACCTCGAAGCAACTATGGGACGCTTTAAAGAGTAGGCATGATGGGAATGAGAAAACAAGGAGAATCCGAGTAAAAGAGATAAAGAAGGAGTTTGAGAATTTCAGTTATGTTGGAAATAAGACTTTGAACGAACTTATACCAAGATTCTTTCATTTGCTATCCGAGTTATCGAACTATGAGATTGTATATCCCATTACTGAAGTTGTTGAGAAGTTTGCCGATTCGTTGCCTCCATATGGGGGACAACATGTTGAGGTTTTGAAAGAGAAGGATGCATTTCAGTATTGGTCCATTAATGAGTTTATCCAGAAGTTGGAAAACAAGGAGATGGAAGAAAGATGAAAAGCAAAAAGAACGCAGTTTCCACAGAAACGTGAGCTTTATTATGCAAGTTCATCTTCTACTTCTATTCCAACAGGAGGTGTGAGTGTTGTACCACATACTGCTTTTTTATCAAAAGCTGAAGCAATCAGTCCAGCAAGTTATTACTCGTCTGGAACATCTTATACACCAACTTCATACACAACAACTCAACCTCCTTTGAAAGCCGCTAGCTATTATAGAACATCATCGGTGAGTATGCCACAACAACAACCACAAGTTGCACCAGTGATGAATCAAGCCTCATCAACTTCCAGTCCAGTCGTGTTAGAAACTTCTAACATAAACAATGTGAAGGTAGAAGTAGCGCAACAACACATTACTTTGGTTTCAGCAATGGTCGCTTCTTACAATGGACTAGTGGCTAGTCAGATCGGCAACAACAATCTAAGAAATGAGGACTATGCGCAGATTGATAAAGAGGAGATGGAATTGTTTGACATTCAATGGGCGTTTGCGAGTTTTATGAAGAGAGCAAAAGATTTTATTAAGAAGACCGGTAGAATCGACCTTGCTACTTCACCGAACACTACCTATGGATTCAACAAAGCTAAGGTTACGTGTTTCAACTGTGGAACTAGAGGACATTTTGCTCGAGAGTGTACTCAACCTAAACAACAAGATAGCCAAAACCCATTCAACTCTAACTAGCAAATTCACCAAAACCAAAACCAAGTTACTTTCCAAAGCCAAAATAACAAAAACAACTATCATAACCAAAACAATTACCAAAACTGACAAAACGCCTCCCAAAATACCACTCAAACACAAAACAACACCAAATCCAATCAGAACCATTGTTCCAGTTTCTACACCAAACACTCAACATCAAAATGAAAATCAGGCTATGGTGATTCAAAAGGATGAAGGTTTTGATTGGAACACCATGCAACTGGGTGTTGATGAGACTACGGGTGGAAATGTTGGTTGTTTTGCTCAAGAAGTGGCGAGAGAGGAGTTGGTGATAATTGATGATTTGGAAGAATAGAAGGTTTCTGAGAAGGTGGGTTATTGAAGAAATAGTTGAAGAGGCGGTTGTTCGAGAAGTTGTTACTGAGAAAGTTGAGGAACCAGTTGAAGAAGCAGTTTTAGAGACTGTTATTGATTCTGTTACTGATGTCTCTGAAGATCGAGAATCTGTATATTCTGATTCTGAAAGTGATTCAGATTCTGAGGCTAGTGTGAATTCGCTTGATGATGACATTGAGCAACTTCTTGCCGAAGCAGACTTTCTGATGACCAAAAAGTCTTGCATGGTGGATGATGCCTTCACAAAGGTGGATTACTCCAAGTTTTTTGCAGGAAAGCAAGCTCACTTTGCTTTGTTGGTAATGACAGATCCTCCAAAATCGGTAAGTTCTAACTCATCTTCTAGTGATAAGGATCGTGGTAAATGCGATAGACTTGAGGACGAGGTTAAGCACTTAAAATATGAACTTGAGAGTGCTAAAATCGCCATCGAGTCATATCGAAAAAGTGAGAGATATTTTAACAAAACATTAGAAATCCATAAGAAAGTCATTTCTAAATTAACAAAAACTATATCACATAAACAAATACCCATTAACAATTACATAAATGAAAATGAAAAACACCAAAATCGAAATGGCTAAAATCAAATGTTTTTCGGAAAAAGTGAACAAAAAGTGGGAGAGTTATATGAATGTGGCCTATGTTTTAGACCATATTGTTGAGGATCCAGTGAAACAGAATGCCAATCCAGTGTGAATTACAAATCTGTTCCTTCCCGGTGTTATTTGAAAACCATAATCTTGATTCTGTGACACCGAGAGTTCTGATAAATCGGACTCCACATCAGGGAACGAATCAAACACTTCTACTGTTGGTGATCCGAATTCTGATGTGAGACCAATTTTGGGATTGAGTGATGAGGGAGTTGTTACTGTAACATATGAGTCTGATTCTGAGAATGAGATATTCCTGAGGAAAATCACCTTCGAACTAATGAGAGTTCATCACCTCCTAAGGTTCCACATCCTCCAAAAGTTGTGAACAAACAGAATCCATTATTTAAGCAATCTGATAAGAATGAGTTAAGTGAAAAACCTGTGAAAGTATTTTATCGGATGGAAGGATCTGATAAAATAATTTCTGATGATGAGTATCCAATACAGTTCGCAAACTATTCTAAAATTGATAAAATATGGCAAGAAAGTACCATTTGGTTTCCAAAACATGAAAGAACCAATGATATTCCACCTGAATTGATTAAGCGACTATATGATGATAACTCTTAAACACCAAAGGTTCATGTCACTATGTTTGTCAAACCAAAGAACAAGGTTAACGGCTTCTTTGAAGCGGCTTACTCAATGGAGCCCGCTCCTGAGAGTTTAAGGCGTAAGTGTATTGATTATCAATACCCGGTGAAATCATTCGCTAACCACAATGACAAAAACTCATTTGAAGAATACCATGCCTGTTACAAGTGTGGGGAGACATGGCATTTACTTGCCCACTGCCTATACGTGCGACATAAAAGGCGTGAGGTTGAGAGCAGGCAAAACCAAAGGAATTCGTATGTTGGTAGTCCTCAAAGACAGTCTTATACTGAAAGACAGTTTTTTTCCTAAAAGATAGTGTTATCCACAAAGACAGCAATTTTATCCTCAAAACCGTTTTTATCCACAAAGAGGAAACCAACCGATTGTTTATGACAGTCGCAACCGAATTTCTTTGGAGAAGAAACTGAAGAAACCGATGGTGAACACAGCTAATGAGAAACAAAAGGTTTACCCAAAACTTTTTGTTACTTCATTGACTGGACCTTCGTCTGTTAAATCAGACAAGGCAGTCAGGAAAGTTCCACGAAAGAGCGAAACTAAAAAACCTGAGGAGGTTAAACAACCTCAAATCTGGATTCTAAAGCGTTCGGAAAAATCTTGGACACCAAAGGGTTCTCCAGGTGCCTCAAGCTCAAACTCAAAGGTTCAACCAAAACAGGTTTCTAAAATGAAAGTTTTAGAGAAACCCATTGAGAACCGAGAAGAGGTTTTGAATACTCAAAAGAAGGTTGATTCAAAACAATCTGAGAAAAAGAATGATTCTTTGAATGCTACATCTGCTAACACTCAAAGACCCAAGACCACAAAGGCTTTGGTCCCTCGTAAAAACTAATCACTTTTTGATTGGTGTAGGGAGTTCCAGCTGGCCCTGTTAGCAGTCTTTGGATTGTCGACAGTGGAGCTTCTGTGCACATGACCGGGGATATGTCACTACTCTTTGATATAAAGAACATCAATGGACGTTATGTAGCATTTGCCGGAAACAAGGGTGGTTACATAACTATGGAAGGAAGTGTTCGCAATGGGATCGTGAGTTTCGAGAAAATATCTTATGTGAAGCAGATCGATTATAATTTGCTGAGTGTATCTCAAATTTGTGATAAGAAGTTTTTTGTACACTTTGATGACAAATCTTGCTACATCCTGAATCCTGGTTTTGAAATACCCAAAGAGAGGATCATGCTTAAAGCTCCGAGACTGAACAATCTATACATTCTTGACATGAGCAAAGCAACCACTACACAGGGGCAAGTGACATGTTTTCTATCTAAGGCTACAGAGAAAGAAACTATTATGTGGCACAGACGGATCGGGCATATTTACCTCATGAAAATAAATAACTTGGTGAAGAATGGGCTAGTAGAAGGAGTGAATGTGAAACACTTTCATTTAAATGATAAGTGTGTGAGCTACAAGAAGGGAAAATAGCACAAACATTCCCACAAACCCAAGAAAGTTAACCCTGTTAGCATTCCACTTGAGCGTTTACACATGGACCTATTTGGACCTGTTAAGCATAAGAGTATTAACGGAGATCTATACTATCTTGTGGTTACTGACAATTATTCAAGATTTTCGTGGGTGATGTGCATGCAACACAAGAGTGAAACGTTCAACAATCTGAAGATTCTGTTTACTCAGTTGGAAAATATTTATGGTTTGAAGATAAAGCGAATCAGAAATGACAACGGGTCAGAGTTCAAGAATACAATGATGGATGCATTGTGCGATGAAAAGGGTATTCACCATGAGTACAGTGCATCATATACTTCACAAAAGAACGGTGTTGCAGAAAGAAAGAACATGACTCTAATCGAAGCGGCTCGAACTGTGCTTGCAGATTCTAATCTTCTGGCTATGTTCTGGAATGAAGCTATTCATGTAGCATGTTATACTTTGAACCCTGTGTTGACAGAGAAGAAGTTTGGAAAGACTTCTTATGAACTACTTAACAGACACAAGCCAAATTAGAATTTCTAGAGCCATTCGGGGCACCATGTACTATGCTGAATCCTATAGAGAAATTTGGAACAGAAACTGATGAAGGTTATTTTGTTGGATATGCGACACCACTTAAACACGTATTTAACAAAAGAACTAGACAAGTTGAAGAGTGGGCAAATGTTGATGTTCAAACGCTACACTCAGAATGTTCCAGGAAATGGGCCCGATTGGATGTTTGACTACAAAGAACTATTTAAGTCATTCAATCTAGAAAGCTTGGTTGAAGAGGTTGTTTTATGATTGTATTACAAGTGTGAAAATGCAGTAACTTCACCGTTAGTGCGTCCGATCACTGTGACTCCTACAACAACCGCTTCTGATGATGCTAATGCTCTCTGTGGTTGAAGAAGAGATATTCCAGGAGGCTTCGACAACGCTAGATTCTTCTGAGTCAGAAGACGAGAAAGAAGTTACCAGTGAAGTAGTTACCAATGAAGCAGTCTTGGAAAACCCTACAGTATCACCACCAGTGAACCCTAATCCAGATATTCCATTTTCATCGAATACGGGTAATGATTTAGAAACGGCAGAGAACTTGAATGTTCAAACAGTGATTCCTGTTCCTAAACATCCAAAATCTCGGATTCTTCATATTCATCCGGTAGAACAGGTTATTGGTGATCCGGGAAGCAGCGTGATGACACATGGATAATTAAGGCGTTCATCATCACATGATAACATTGGAGCCCTTGCTCTGTATACCAAAATTTAGAAATCAGGTGATCAGAATGATTGATCTTTTGCTTGTTATGTTTCGCAGGTTGAACCCAAGAACATACAGGGAAGCTTTACAAGACGAATCATGGGTGGATGCGATGCAGTAAGAGCTTCAACAGTTTTAAAAACTCGGAGTCTGGACACTGACCGATTTACCCACCAGACAAGAAGAAGATAGGCACTAACTGGGTGTTCAAGTGCAAGAAGGATGATCGAGGGAGTTATTGTAAGGAACAAAGCTCGATTGAAGCAATCCGAATGTTTCTTGCGTATGAATCATACATGAAATTCAAAGTGTATCAGATGGACATTCAGAGCTTTTCTCTACTGTGGTAAAGGAAGAAGAATATGTCGGGAAACCACCGTGTTTTGAGGATCCTATCCACTGGGATAAGGTCTATAAGCTAAACAAAGCATTGTATGGATTGCATCACGCCCCGAGACAGTCGTATGGGGAGCTCAGCATATATCTTTTATCCAAAGGATTCAAGAGAGGACTAGTAGACTGTACCCTGTTCACGAAATGAATAGAGGGTGACTTGCTTCTATTACAAATCTATGTTGATGACATTATATTTGGTTCTACTAATGAACTTTTATGCAGGGAATTCAAAAAGGTTATGCAGGAAAAGTTCGAGATAGGCTCTATGGGAGAGATGCAATCCTTTCTGGGATTACAAGTTGATCAATTGCCATCGGGGATCTTCATCCACCAGACGAAATAAATTTTTGAAGTCTTGAGTTGATTCCAGATGCAGGATTCGAAGCCAATTGATACTCCCATACAACCCAATCATGGGATTGGAGTTGATGCTGAGGGGGAGCTTACCGACCCCTACACGTATCGAGCTATCATCGGATCATTAATGTTTTTGGCCGCTTCTCGGCCGGATATAATATTCGCCACATGTCTTTGTGCTCGATTCCAATCGAACTTCCTAATGATGATATCTTTGACTTTATTGCCTTTAGTGATGAAAATTTTGGTGGCTGTGATATTGACACCAAATCCACAACGGCTGGATGTCAATTTCTGGAGAGCAGGCTCGTGACCTGGCAATGCAAGAAGCAGACGTCAGTTGCATTATCAACTTGTGAAGCCGAATACCTGTTAGCTTCTAGTTGCTGTTCACAGGTTCTTTGGATTCAACAGTAGATGCGCGACTACGATTTACAATTTCTTAAAATCCCTATTTATTGCGATAATGAAGAAACTATAGCACTCACTAAAGACACTGTTAATCATTCTAAGGCTAAGCGCATCCGAATACGGTATCACATTATTCGTAATAGTTATGCTAAAGGATTGATTGACATGGTCAAAATCCACACTGACTATTAGAGAGCTGATATTTTTACCAAAGCTTTTCACAAATCCAGATTTGAATTTTTATTAATAGGTAATGGTATTAAGGAAAAGCAAGATTAATCTCTGTATCGCTTTATCAAATTTCTTTTTTTTTATGTGTTCAAAAATTAAAAATCCAAACATATGTTTTTAATTTTAGGGGGAGCATTTTATTCAGAAAAACCAAAAACATTGAAAAATTTGAAAAACCATAAAAATCAGAAAACCCAAAATGATTTTTTCTGAATAAAAAGAGGAAATAATAGTACACCAGTGAGGATCTATCGCATTCTAAACTTTGTAAAGTCTAATACTTGAATGTGTTGACTTTGTGTGATGTGCTGATAGGCTTTATAGACTTATTACTGCATGCCTTAGTGATACAAACATAATGAACTACTTACTATGTGGCTGAACACATCATGGGCATATGGCCTTAGTACCGTATTTCGTTTGATAGGGTTTGTGCTCAAAATCGGAGGTTTTGGGTCATTATGTTGATTGTTATCTTGGGATAGCCTAATGATCTTTTGTCGTATTGCTTTACGGACCTAGATCAGTCAGAGTATCTTAACAAAAGAGCGTTAATGCCAAAACCTAAAGTTACCGAATGAGGAACTTAAAATGTGTTATGATAATCAAAGATTATCTGATGCATTGTATCTAATTAATGATGCAAATCATGATTGATATATGACCTCAACCTGGTAGAGTGCACATGTTACTCTGTAGCATTGAGTTGCTGCCCTGTACACCTCTGTGCCTCATACCTTGTAATTACGGATAACAACACATAATTACGCGTTACAATGAACCTTTGTGCAAAAAATTCTTGATACGGGAGTATGTCGTGTGTGTGGGAACCACAGGCGAGTTAGTTATTAATACACCTAAGTGTATCATTTAAAGCATTGCATAACAGTCTGAATGTGAGTTTATGTGGATAACAATATCAGCAATTGCTAGTTACACATTCAATACAGTTAAAATGAAACAGAACAACGGTGTGAAGTGATCTCTCATAAACTGATATGATCCTCTTACCGGAAATTCACAAAAAGTTTATTGCTTTCTGTTGATTTCTTTCATATACAAAAAAAAGGATTTTTGGTGTGTTTTAGCATAAATTTCAGAAAATCCCAAAGATTTTACATTTCTGTGTTATTTTCGATAACCGATGTTAGATGATCATCATTTTCTGAAGTTTGATGAGCCAATTTGAGTTTTGTATCATTAAAATGAGAAATTTTGAGAATTTGAAAGTTTAAATGTATGAAAATGACAAAACGTGGATCGAATCGGACAAATTAGTAAAAATCAGTTTTCCATATGTCTCATGAACATGTGTGGTGTTTATTCGAGCCCAATATCCAGGTCGAATGAGTGTGGTTTATTATAAAATTTTCATTCGAACCCCATAGATTTTGATTCGCCCTTTTATTAGGTCGAACCAACTTCTGTGAACTTCATTCGAACCCTAAAAGGGTTGAATGAACCTTGTCTATATAAACCATTTCAGTCATTCAAACCCATTCACACTGTTCCTATTCATGAATTCTCTCATACCCCACCCTTTTGCATTTTGATTATTGATCATTGTTTATTGTTCTTGATACTTTGGTGATCATTTTCATGCAACTTTTACAGGTAATGGATCCCTAACAACTTCAGATTTGGAGTTCAAAGTTCACGAACCCTAGACTTTGATTTACTGATTATGAGTGTTTGTTGATGCAGTTTGACCATAGATAATCATTGATAGTTGGTTTTAGGGGAAGAATAATAAAAAATCTAGTGTTTAAACAATGCAAATCATTAAAAACCGGTTTTATAAACCCTAGATTTTAGGAAAACCATTGATAAATAATTAATTGTTAAAATTGTTGATCAATCAAGGATATTAGATCATATTAGAACATGTTTGAATCAAAGTTTGATGTTAAAATGGACTGATTTAAGAGATAGTAATTTCAAAATTATAAACTGGCCATTCGACCCCCATGAAAGGTCGAATGAGAATCAAACAGGTGGAATGAATGTTTTTAATGTTCATTCGACATAAACAAACTCATTCAAACCCATGTAGGGTCGAATGAACTTGAAAATTTTGACAAGTTTTGATTTTGAATCCCAATTGACGATTTTGTATATTTATTTTATTGTGTTTTTGCAGGATAAATGGCTGAACAACAACAAGAAGAAGTTCTAGAACAGGCAGCACCAAAGAGTTGAAATTTGAAGTTAAACACAAATGCTGTGCGTACATTGGACCAGTGGATGCTAAATATGCTGAATTTTCAGGAATGATCGATTTTCTGAGAAGGTCTAGGATTGTGCACGCAATTGCTCAACCAGTTACCATTTATAAAGATCATCATGTGGAGTTCTGGGAGAACGCTGGTTTAACTTTCTGGGAAGATAGATTAGTGATACAAAGCAAGATACAGGGAACGATGATCTTAGTTGGCGAAAAGGATTTCAGGGAAGTTCGACAACTGACTGATTCTTATGAAGATCCTATTGAGTTGCCATGGTCTGTACATTGTGCATGTTTCCTAAGAATGAAGTATAGAGGACCAATCACAGATTTCCAACTACACAAAGCAAACTTATCACCTCCATTCAAGTATCTACTTCATGTGATACTTCATGTTTTTGGACCAGTTCGAGGTGGCTTTGATGTGTTGAGAAATACACTGTGTTCGTTGATTGTTTCACTGATTCTGAACAAACCTTAGAATGTATCTGGGATGACTTTTCACCACATGAAAGAGATATTTCAGGGATTGAAGTCGCATAAATTTCTTATGTATCCAAGATTTCTGCAGATGGTGTTTGATCATAATATAAAGAGTTGAGGAAGGATCCATTACAAGTGGTGAATCAGGAACATATGAACATGACGACTCTGAACAGGATGAAGACGTATAAAGGCAAAACTGAAGAAGAAATGCCGCCAAACAGATGTTTATTTAGTCATTTGAGCACGGTTGCTTATACAGATTCGGGAAAGGATGTTGTTAGACATCTAAATAGCGATTCTGATTCAGATAGTCTGTTGGTGCCTGTTGACAAAAGTGCAAAACGAAAGAGCCAGGTGATAAACAAAGGTGCAAAGTCTAAAGGTAAAGGGAAAGAGAAGATTTTAGTACTCCTGAAGCGTTAGAAAAGATTTTGGAAGAACAAAGACAGAAAGACATTACAGAAGAAAATCAGGATTTGATTTTTGATGCAGATGCTGATATTGAAGGTTCACCTGTTGCACCTATTCCAACTAAAAGAGGAAAGGCTAGAGCATATGTCACAACGTGAACCGGCAAGGAAAAGAAGAGACAAAGAGATTGATTTATTGTTGAAAGGAAAGAGGATGCCCACAGCAACAAGCTCAAAAGCAGCATCATCATCAAAAACTATCATCTTCACCATCAGAATCATATGTACCACTATAATCAAGTTTTTCTTCTTCCACTTCCTCCTCATACCCTTCAGCTGTGGTGCTTTTTCGTACAGGTTATCAATTATCTTCCTCATTTTCTCATTTTCCTGTTCAACCACCAAAATCCTCTTTGTGTTCCTCTTGTAGGCGTCTTTAACATCTTGTTTTTCAAGCTCAAGCGTTAGAGAAGATTGTGGAGAAAGAACCAAGAAGAAGAAAGTTGTCAAAAGTAAAGGAAAGACAAAGGCTTTACTGGTTGATGAAGATTCGAAAGAAACTGAAGAAGATGCAGTTTGGGATTCAAAAGTTGAAACTGTGAAGGATACTGATCCCAAGGCCACTGGAATTAGCACTCCTAAAGTGTTAGAAAATATTTTTGAAGAACAAAGACAGAAAGACTTTATAGAAGAAAATCAGGATTTGATTTTTGATGCAGATACTGATATTGAAGGTTCGCCCGTTGCACCTATTCCAACTAAAAGAGGAAGGGTAAAGCATATGTCGCAATGGGAACCAGCAAGGAAAAGAAGAGACAAAGAGATTGATTTGTTGTTGAAGGGAAAGAAGATGCCCATAGCAACAAGCTCAAAAGCATCATCACCAGCAGTTTCTCCTGCAGCGAAGAAGTAGAAAGTCGTGAAAGAGGTTGTAACAACTGAAACATCTTCACAACTTAATGCAGATAATATATCATTATCACTGAAGAATGTATTGGCTAGTAAGAAGATTAGAGTTGCTAAGCATGTAGCTGAATCAAGCTCTACTCCACAAGCAACAATATCTCGTGATGTGATGGAAATGGTAAACAGACAAATTGCAAAGATGATGAAGTCGTTCAATCAACAAGAAGTGGAAATCAGACAGATGAAAGAGAATGAAAAGGATATGTTACCGATTGTGTTAGCCTCAAAAGATCATCAAGATGTCCTTGAAGAGAAAGTCAAGACGATTGATGAACTTAAAGAGTGTTTTGGTCAAAAATTATCTAATAAAAATAACTTTGTATTCCAAATTAGTTTATGTGAGGTAGAGTGCTAAATGTATAGAAATATGTTTGTAAATCAATAATATTCTTAAGATGATGTATCAGGATGTTTAATACGCAAAAATATGACAACTACGATCGGATGGCTTAGGTTAGTTTTGGGATAGACAGTTATATCCTCAGGATGTACAATTATATCCTCAGGATGGAACTGTTGGAAATAGATAAATAAAGCAAATAACGAGAAGAAGAACACACGATCTACGAGGAAGTCCCTTGATCAATTGTAGATCGCCGGCATAAAACCTCGAGAGGAGTCTAGGCCCCTGCCTTGTTTGTTAATATTAAAATGGTAAAAAGATACAACTTTGGATGAGCATGTGGACGAGTGTTCTATGATTACAATGATTGTGTGAGTGTGTTTTATCAGCTAAGTGTAACTATAGTGTAAGCAATGTGTATGTAAGTGTCTTATACTCGTCCAATACCCCCATTTATATAGTACATGAAGATAACTAAAGGATCCCGTGAGATCCTCTTAGGTGTTAAGGTTCTTCGATGTCGTGTAACAGCTGCTCCAGGTGAACGTTAGAGTTCTTCAACAGAAAGTAGTCGTTGGTTAATGGTTTCTCCTTAGTTAGTCAATGTTCCAGCTGTTTCCTTGTTTATCGCCGATATTAAATGAATATCGGTTATAGTTTTGACTATATCTTCCATGTTGACCACAAGTTGTACTTCTATCCTTGACTTCTTCAATTGAGGGCGATAATATAGACGTTATCAAGCATGTAAATCCATATTATAACTTAATTGTACTTGCAATCATACATGGAAAATCAAGTCGTTAGTTCATCTTCAGGATGTGCACATGCTGAAATACTATTACATCCTGAAGTTAGTCAAGTCCTTCAGCATCATGGGGATGGCATATTAGGGATGTGGTGTAAATCATCCTGAGGATTGTCACCCACAACAATTGTCCCCAAAATTATGTTACCGTTATCTTAATGGTAAAAATATTTTTCTCAATTGATGGGCTCATCTCTCCAAGTTTCGAGATCTAACGGCTATTTTTCAGGCTAACTTTTCGTGATAACCGTTATGCCTCATCATATCCTGCTGCCTATATCTAGGCTTTCTTTTCCTCCTTTATAATCAACTAGGATTATTTGAAAATGTAACTGCTTTTGCTTCTTTCTCGGCTTCTTTTTCTTATTCCTGCAAAAAGAAGTCTTTTAATTTAGTTTTTTAGAATGAGTAAGAAATTAACACGGGCTCTTGGAAGCGTTGGGATTCCTAAGGATTTCATAGCCCAAAACTTGATCAAAGATCCTGATCAAGACATCTGTACTTTTTATGATAAAGATATTCAAGCCCTTAAAAAATTAGGGGCTTTTCCTGATTCTGCCGTTTTTAGGCCCTTTGACCTAAATGCCAAGTCTGACTTTGCCTCTTCTGTTTGGGTTTGATTTTTCTTTTTACCATTCCAGCTTGGCCTTAAATACCCATTCCCAGATTTCATCAAAGAATTCATTGATGCGACAGGGATGGCTTTCGCCCAGGCCATGCCTGATATCTGGAGGATCTTAATAGTTTGTGATAAGATCATTCAGACTCATGGCATTAATCTTCAAGTTAGTGACCTGCCGTACATATATAAGTTAAGGACACATGGGTCAAACCGTTATGTTCTTCAACTTATTGACAAAGAACCTCCTCTGCTACATAATGTTGTGAGATCTGATAGGCCCTGGAAATCAAAATTCTTTTTTTGTAAGTAGGGATTCCATTCCTTATGGGGATTAAATTCCTATGTCCTGGTTAAGAAGCGGTAAATATGTTAGATATAAATAGGATAGTCACATCCTGGGGATGTTAGTAATATTCTAAATCATATTCATTTCGCAGGTGCTTGTTTTGCAAAACTTGTTCCTACTTTGGACGACGCTTTCATCAGACGTTAGGCAATACTAGAGCTACCTGCTTCAGCAAGGACTTTGGAATAAAAGCAAGTTTTTCTACAAGTCGTGCCACTGAAATGTCTAGTAAGTCATATCCTGAGAATATGTTTATCCTCGGTTTTTATATTAACCTATATACGTTTTTCTTGATTTCAGCAAAGAAGCCTGATTACTTTGATCTTGACGAGATTGACAGTCAAGATATCAAGTCTTCAAAGATAACTTCTCCATCCAGCTCCGGGATGATAAGTCCTCCCCCTGCCCCTAAGGCCAGAGCTGCACCTTCTTCTAAGAAGAGGAAGGCTGTCAGCACTTCGACTCAAGAAACTTCTCCCTTTGATGGCCTTAGTTGTGATGCCATTTTGGGCAAAGTCTCTCAGTTTGTTCTTCAGGTACGTTACTTATCCTGAGGATGGTTATGGTTATTATTAGCATGTAATAGGGTTTGAGTACTTACCTGACTCCTTTCCTACAGGGGCATGAATACGTGATGAAGTCCCTGGATGATATGAACAAAGAGTTTGCTGATACTAAGGCCAAGCTTGAAGGCGCGAAGAAATCTGCTCTTGACAAGAGCAAACAGCTTGAGAAGAAACTAGGCAAGGTGGAGACTGAGTTGAAGGTTGTGAAGTCTACTCAGGCCAAAAGCATGAGGGATCACGAAAAGGAGATGGAAGAGTATAAACAGGGCTTGATGAAGCCTGCCACCATTTCCGTCTTTCAAGCTAGGGTGAGAATGGCACTGCAGGCTAGGGATCCCAATTTCAAGATGGAAGATTGGGATGTGGAAGCTTGGCAGGAGAAGATTCTCAGTCTGGGTGGAAAGGATGTGACATCTGAGTCTTTCCCTATTGCTGATCCTCATGATGCTGGCAAGGAGGCTGAGGTAACAGATGCTGGTGTGGCCAAGGAGTTTCAAGTTGATGAACCGGTGGGCAATGAAGGATGAGATGACTAGGCTAGAGCCCATTTTTTATGATATTTGGTTGGTTTGTGAATAGTTAAACAATTTCTTTTTATGTCTGTATGAACAATGAAAGTTTTTGGGGTGGAGGGATCTTGATTTTCAAGACAAAGCCCCAAATTCTTTTTTCATCCCTGACTTTGAAATGCTGACCCCTGGTGGATGGGTCCTGGTTTAGGATGAAGCCAGGGGTTGGTATTATCTTTTCATGAATAATATATCGATAACCTTTGACATTTTGGTGTTCTTTATCTTCTTTGTCGTTCTGCAAACGTTAGCAGACACTTAGTGATATAAAAGAATTAAAAATAATACATGACATTGTCATATTCTTCATAAGTCATCCTCATCGTCAGGATGGTCCTCATTATCCTGAGGATGTCCCCAGTCTCTTTTTAATCCTTGGGATGGCCCTACATCTTGAGGATGTCCCCGGTGTAATATCTTCAGCATAGACTCCAAGTCTATAATCCTTAGGAAGAATTGAATCTTAATAATATCATGTAAAGGAAGACTTTGTTATTATCCTGGCGACAAGGCCTTTGGTTTAACTGGGATCAAAACCCTTTTGAAATAATCTTGGTGACAAGACCAATATGTAACATCTTGAAAATAACTGGCGACAAGGCCTTTAGTAATAACTGGCGACAAGGCCCTTAGGAATAACTGGCGACAAGGCCCGAAGAGACGTTGAAAAACTTCTAACCATTTGAGACATTGAAAAATGTCTAAACCTTAAGAGCTCCATCCTATATCTCGAAGATAATGAAATTGTCAGCCACTTTTACATGGACTGGTCCCACCATCCCGAGAATATACATGGGCATCGTGCGCTCTAGGCGAGGGTTGCTAACCCAACGTGAAAGTTGAACACCTTTAAACCTTAGGAAGGTGTCGGACACCTTAACGGAGGAGAGGGTGGCCAGCCCCCTAGTCTTCTAAGCATTCCATCTTCAGGATGGTACTACAAAATTCTCAGGATGGACTATTTCTAGACCATGTTTAGTGAAAATATAATCGATCGAAATAAATCAAGGATAAGTACTTACATATGGAGATGATTCATCTCTATCAACCTTCACCTTCATCCCATCTGTGATTCGGATCATGGTTTCTCATATGCATCCTTAAGCATGGTAGTATTTCAAGTGTAGAACATTCCAAGCTCTTGCTAGAATCTCTCCTTCCATTGTTGACAACCAATATGCTCCTTTCCCTGCTTCAGAATCGATTAAGTATGGACCTTCCCACTTAGGAGCCAGCTTACCATCACTTGGTTTTGTTGTATTTTGGAAGGCTTTTCTCAATACCAAGTCTCCTACTTGAAATCTTCTTATCCTGATATTTTTGTTATATGCTTTAGCAATCCTTTGTTGATATGTTGTCATCCTTAATTTAGCAGCATCCTTAAGTTCATCAACAGTTTCCAAGTCTTGTAGTAATGCTTCAGAATTAGTAGTTGCATCCTGAAGATGCTTCCTTGCTGTAGGCATGACCATCTCTGTTGGAAGCATTGCTTCTGTTCCAAAGACCAAAGAGAAAGGTGTCTGACCAGTTGCATTCTTTGAAGTAGTCCAATCAGCCCAAAGTGCAAATGGAAGTTCTTCTGCACATTTTCCTTTCTTTTCCCCAAGCTTCTTCTTCAAGTTGTTTACGATGATCTTGTTTGAGGATTCTGCTTGTCCATTAGCTTGAGGATGGACTGGTGTTGAAGTTACCATCTTGATCCCCCAACTCTCACAAAAGTCAGTTGTTCTTTTGCTAATGAATTGAGAACCGTTGTCACAAATGAGTTCAGATGGTACTCCAAATCGTGTCAGGATGGTGAAGTATGTTGCTATGTCTTTGGCATGCATCACACTTTTGGGAATACAGCATGGCATCTTTCTTCATAGTAGGCCAATAGTATCCTGTCCTCAGAGTCTTCGAGTAGAGAGATCTTCCTCCTGTATGATTTCCACAATCTCCTTTGTGGATGTCTTTGAGTACTTCGTTTGCTTCATCCTTGTTGAGACATCTCAAATATGGACCTGCAAGAGACTGTCTATACAAAATATTGTCTATAATTGTAAATTTAGATACCTTTATCCTAGAAGCCTTTGGATTTTCTTCATCAGGAATGATATCTTCCTATAAATATTTGATTATGGGAGTCATCCATGATGAGTCGTCTTGTTTCTGAGTGGCCAAAATAGTGATATCCTCAGGATGGTCTGTTTTTTCCTCAGGATGTGCCTGGCCATCCTCAGGATGCCACTCTTCAATCGCCGGTTTCAAGATGTGAATGATAGGAATCTTGGATCCTTCTGGTAAATTAAAGGAGGACCCCAGATTTTCTAGGGTGTCAGCTTCAGCATTTTCTTCCCTAGGTACCTGTGTTAGTAAAAATTCTACAAAAGAAGTAGCTAAATTTTTAACGATTTCGAGATAAATGGCTAACTTTTGTCCTTTTACTGCATATGATCCATTGAAATGGTTAGTAATCAACAAAGACTTCAATTTTAACAATATATAAATCTCTAGCAAGTTGTAAACCAGCAATGAGAGCTTCATATTCAGCTTCATTATTGGTTGTTTGAAATGCACATCTAATGCATGGGTATATTGTCCCCTTATGGCGATTTTAGTAGTATTCCCAGACTTGTGCCTCTTGCATTCGAAGCACCATCAGTGTATAGAGTCCATTTTCCTAAATTTTCATTTAGTTGTAGAACTTCAGACTGTACTTCACTCAGGATGTCACTACTGAAATCAGCCACAAAGTCTGCTAGGGCCTGTGACTTGATTGCATTTCTAGGCTCATACTCTAAGTCAAAGGCATTTAATTTAACTGACCATTTTGCCATTCTTCCAGACATTTCAGGTTTTCTTAATACATTGTTAATGGGATAGTTAGTTTGAACATATATTTTACGTGTTTCAAAATAATGCCTTAATTTAGTAGAAGCCATTATTAAAAGCCAAAATGAGTTTTTCGAGATGTGAATACCTGGTTTCAGCATCTAGGAGGGTTTTACTTACATAATAGACAGGATGTTGTTGCCCTTCAAAGTCCTTTACCAATACGGCACTTATTGTATTCCCAGAAACTTCAAGATATAGCTTGAGAGGTTCTCCATCCTCAGGCTTCATCAACAATGGAGCTGCTGCAAGATAATTTTTTGAGCTTCTTTAATGCTTCTTCATGTCTCTGTCCACAGTCGAACTTGTTATTTTTTTTCAGGATGTCATAGAATTCTTTACATTTCTATGAGAATTTCGAGATGAATCTATTCAGGGCTGCTATCCTGCCAGTCAGCCTTTGCACATCCTTAATATTTCTGGGGATTTGAGATCAAGGATGGCTTTTATTTGTTCAGGGCTGGCTTCTATCCCTCTTTTTGTTACCAAATATCCAAGAAGCTTCCTAGCTCCAACCCCAAAATGGCACTTTGCTGGGTTTAACTTCATGTTGTAAGTGTCCAGGATGTCAAAAGCTTCTTTGAGATCCCGAAGATGATCTTCTGCTTTCTTGGATTTTACTACCATGTCATCAATGTAGACCTCCATCGTTGTAACACCCCAACCGATGGCGGAAACATCGGGATGTCACGTATTGATGATTGTTCAGTAGCTCATGGTAAATAATAATTCTCATTATATGATTTAGATAAATTACATACAATTGTTCTACAATAATTCATACATCAAATTGAATAAAACTATGCACACATCTTCAAGCATTAATTTAAATCCTCAAGCAAGTAGAACCTGAAACATGTTAAGTTGAAAATATTTTGGGTCAACAAAAGTTGGTGAGAATTACATAGGTTTTGATAATCGAATAAAATTGTTGTGCAATTCATGTGTCATGGCAATCTAGTCCATATGTGAAAACATACTAGAAGTAAATCGAGTGCATAATCAACCATTGTGACTGTTGTATTGTGGTACATCCCATACGCTCATGGTTCACTCGTTTATATTGCAGTAACAAACACCCACGCAACCTTTGTAGGAGGCACGTATCCGGGTGGGATTGTCAGTCCAATAGATCTATCAATGTATATACCGTTTGGCTGATGAATGTTTATGCTAGAATTGTGCTTACCCTAGTCATGTTCAAGACATAATGCAACATAGAAAAACACATAGACACATTGATGATTGAATTGCATAAATGATGTTGTAACATGTTTCACCCCAAAAATGGTGATAAATAGAAAAGGGGCTATGTAAAACTCACCTTAGCAAAATGTCATGTCTCGTAAAAAAATAGAATAATGTGTTGTGAATGTATGCGAGGCGAATCCCAAAGACTCAACAACGTAGCTAGTCCAAATTGAAGAAAACGAAAAAGAAAGAATATCAAGCTTCCAATTCGCCAATTACAAGAGCTTATAATCAAAGCTTCAATTGTAGGAGTAATAGACTATAGAAGAAAGGTATGAGGGAAAGTTTAATCGGATTGAAACAATCGATTTAGAGGTGCAAAGTATAATGGGTCATAGGTGGGTTTTTATACTAGTTTTGGAGTCAATTAGCCATTAAAATTGGTCAACACCATAAAGTAAGGTTTTATGATGAATTGACTATTTGACTAAGACTTTGACTGTTTGACTAAGACTTTGACTAGGACTTTGACGATTTGACTCAAGGCTTTATTTAAAAAAAAAAAATCTTGTATGTGAAAAAAAAAGAATTTAGAATCATATTATTATTATTATTATTATTATTATTATTATTATTATTATTATTTATATACATTTATGTATGTATATAAGTTGTGAGTTAGGATAAATAAAGACTTAGGCACATTTGTATAATATTAATGATAAAGGTGTAATAAAATATATATATATATATATAAGGGCTTTTTATGTATTAAAATTTTGGGGAAAATTTTGCGATGTTACAGTCTCCCCTACTTTTAGGAACTTCGTCCCGAAGTTAAAAGAAAAACACCAGGTATACAATTGGACGACTACCGAAAACCTTGATAAAATTTCTCACTACCTTAACGTACCTGTAAATTCATGATTACGTTCAGGACCGTAATTATCAATTTACCTTACATTAGGGTTTTGCGTCCTTTTATGACTCTACCGATTGTTGAGCAGGTTCGATAGTCTCCACCAGTCGTTGAGCAGGTTGTAGGGCCTCTCCCGACTGTTGGAAAGACATGATGACCTCTACCAATCGTTGAGTAGGTTGTTTGGTAGTCAACTAATTGTTGTACAAGTAAGCAAGTATGATTATAGATATAGCAATTAGTTCACATTCAAACAAGCATGCACTCAGATGTTATGATAATACTTGAATTTATTACTTGAATCAAAAAGTGTCAATACATAGAATTAAAAAGTAGACATCATTCAAATGGTGGGGTTTGCTGTTAAGTAGCTGGAGGGTCTTGATCTCAATTTAGTTTAGGGCATCGGTTACGGAAATGATTTGGGTTTCCACATTCATAGCATTGACCATAGTTGTATTTACCAGGACGATTAAGATTAGCAACCTGAGCAGGGTTGGTTGGTTGGTTGGTGTTAGGGTTTGGGGACTCACAACATGTGTTGACCAGATGGCCATACCTACCACAATTGGTGCACAGGCGACACACTGAAACAGTGGGGTGATGTCGTTTGCAATGGAAAGTTTCTTGTATAGGGTTTCTTGTTAGAAGCTTGTGTAGTGAGGTTTACATTAGGATCCCTGGTCTTGTGCTTCTGGTTCTCGGTAGTTACCGCGGCCACAATACTTGTTTTCTCGCCTTTTCCGAACTAAGGTCCCGTTCTTTATGTGATTTCCATCGCCATTCCATTTCCATTGCCGTTCCCATTCATTGGGATGACTTGAGCCAACAAGTTAGAAACCAGAGTTGTGATTTGTTGCGCCATTTGTTGGAAATAATCGCAGCCAGTTGGGCATCAACACCTTTGTTGTTTTTGTTGTTGTTGTGGTTGGTGTTGTGGTTGTTGTTACTTTCCTCTTGGTTTTCACCACTGTTATTGCGAGTGCTGCGACGTGGAGACATGATCTATAAGGGACACAATGAAGGTTCAATGTGGCATGAAATGAATGAGGTGATACAAGGAATGTAATCATTTATTCATTAAATTAAAACGAATAAACGAAAACGTTGACGTATCAAAGATTTCAGATTCCAATAACATAGTGAAGACATGCTTTAGCCTATAAGTGAACACTCATCCCGAGAATTCCCAGGTAGGCATCCGGGTCCCTCGTCTGATTGGGATATATGTGCAATGCCAGCCTAGACAGAAGACTCAGAATACAGGCGTTCACCCTTCCAGATTGCACGTGTTCGTTATTAAAATCTAGAACTTCGACGAGATCTCAAGGTGGTTCAGGTTAAACCTGAGGATTTTGTCCTATTAGTCTGAGAATAGATCCAGTGATGGAGAGCAACCTTCTTGTAAGGGTGAAAGTAGGGATAAGAAGTGGGAGGGAGATAGAGAATAGCAAGTAAAAGAAGCAAGTACTAGTTAAATCCTATGGTTATAGACTAGATTATTTTTCTAATAACCTAATTCCCTATAACCATGGCTCTGATACCAATCTGTAACACCCCAACCGATGGCGGAAACATCGGGATGTCACGTATTGATGATTGTTCAGTAGCTCATGGTAAATAATAATTCTCATTATATGATTTAGATAAATTACATACAATTGTTCTACAATAATTCATACATCAAATTGAAGAAAAACTATGCACACATCATCAAGCATTAATTCAAATCCTCAAGCAAGTAGAACCTGAAACATGTTAAGTTGAAAATATTTTGGGTCAACAAAAGTTGGTGAGAATTACATAGGTTTTGATAATCGAATAAAATTGTTCTGCAATTCATGTGTCATGGCAATCTAGTCCATATGTGAAAACATACTAGAAGTAAATCGAGTGCATAATCAACCATTGTGACTGTTGTATTGTGGTACATCCCATACGCTCATGGTTCACTCGTTTATATTGCAGTAACAAACAACCACGCAACCTTTGTAGGAGGCACGTATCCGGGTGGGATTGTCAGTCCAATAGATCTATCAATGTATATCGTTTGGCTGATGAATGTTTATGCTAGAATTGTGCTTACCCTAGTCATGTTCAAGACATAATGCAACATAGAAAAACACATAGACACATTGATGATTGAATTGCATAAATGATGTTGTAACATGTTTCACCCCAAAAATGGTGATAAATAGAAAAGGGGTTATGTAAAACTCACCTTACAAAATGTTATGTCTCGTAAAAAAAAATAGAATAATGTGTTGTGAATGTATGCGA